>APFE030546807.1:106132-125930 GCA_000404065.3 Pinus taeda
ATAGGGGCACAACAATATTAATAAGGGATACAACTACAATAGTAATGGGGTAATCACTAGTATTATAGGGACCTAACAAAGAGCTTGTGCATTTGAGTTGAATGGTATGTCTACATCAATGCATCTAAATGTGCTTCTATTGGGATCATACACTATTCTATTGGATATGGATTGGTTGTATCTTAACAGGACTAAGGTGGACTGCTATGAAAAGGCTATTGAGTGTTTGGATGAAAATGGAGAACAAAGAATCTTGCAGGGTAAGAAGAAGGAAACATCCGTTAGAATGGTTATAGCTATATAGGTCAAACACAATAGCAGGAAGGGATGTGTATTGTTTGTAGTTCATATTTCTAGTGATAAAGGTAACTTAGGATGCTAAGGATTATGAGTTCTTGAAGAGGTATCTGATTTTGCAACAGTTTCATGATGTATTCCCAGTAGAGATCTCAAAGTTATTGCCTCACATGGAAGTGGACTTTTCTATTGAGTTGATGCCGAGAGTAGCACAAACATCAAAGGCACCATACATGATGAGAAATTCAGAGTTAGTGGAACTGAAGTTGTAGTTGAAGGAAATGCTTGACAAGGGATACATTAGGCCAAGTGTGTCACTTTAGGGTGCACCAATATTTTTTATGATGAAGAAGGATGGTGCTCTCAGGTTTGCATTGATTACAGGTGGATGAAAGGTGACGATTAAGAAAAAGTAAACTTTTCCATAAATTGATGACTTGTTCGATCAGTTGAAGGGAGCAACAATGTTCTCAAAGATTGATTTGAGATTAGGATACCATCAGGTACACATCAAATAAGAAGACATCTACAATACTACTTTCCAAACCAGGTACGAGAATTATGAGTTTGATGTGTTTCCTTTTGGTTTGACTAATGCTTTAGCTACTTTCATGTGTTTGATGAATAGTGTGTTGTGTCCTTATCTGGACAAGTTTGTGATTGTATTCATTGCTGACATATTGATATATTCTAAGGGCTAGGAAGAGCATGTCAAACACTTAGTAGTAGTATTAAGACAACTCAAAGAGCATTAATTGTATGCAAAAATTAGCAAATGTAGTTTCTTTTAGATAGAGGTTCATTACTCGGGGCATGTGGTTTCGAAGGAAAGTATAGAAGTGGATCCATAAAATATCAGAGCTATCATAGAATGGGAAACTCCTAGGAATGTGGATGAGGTCATATATTTTATGGTATTAGTAGGTTACTACAAGTGGTTCATCAGGAACTTCGTAGGATTGCCTATCCTATTACATCATTATAGTGAAAGGGAAAGAAATTTGAATGGACAGAGGAATGTGCAACGAGTTTTGAGCACTTGAAGCATTTGCTTACAAATGCTCCAATTCTAAAATTGCACATCCAGACAAAGAGTTTGTGGTATGTACAAATTCTTGCAAGAGAGGACTTAGTGGAGTTCAGATTTAGGAAGGACAGGTAGTATGCGATGAGTTAAGGAAACTGAATGAGCATGAGAAGAACTATTTGACACATGATCTTGAGTGGGCAACTATCATCCATGCATTGAATATGTGGAGACACTATCTTCTTGGAAGGAGGTTCATCTTGATGAGTGGTCATAGATTAAGATACTTATATGACCAACCTAATTTGAATGCCAGGAAAGGTAGGTGGTTGGCCATGATCAGTGAGTTTCATTTCGAGATTAGATACATTAAGGGAAAAGAGAATAGGGTTGTTGATGCTCTTAGCAGAAGAGTATAGGTAAATCGCATAGCAACTATGAGTTCATATGGGATAGATTTACATGATCGGATCCTGCAGGCAAGAACACAAGATGATAAGTATCAACAACTTAGGCACATGTTACAACAATAGGGTACATGTGAACAAGATGTGGATTATCATCTCACGACATATGGTTTGCTCGTATTTAGGGACAGGATCTATGTGCTAGATGACAATGAGCTCAAGAAGATTATCTTACGAGAATTTCATGTTAATCCATATTCAGGTCACTCGGGATATTAGAAAAAATTGACAATGGTTAAGAAGTTCTACCATTGGCTGAATTTGGAGAAAGAGGTGGCAAAGTTTGTTGCGAGATGTTTGGATTGTCAATAGGTAAAAGTAGAGTGTAAGCATCCATGTAGTTTATTGCAACTGATTTCGACTCCAGAGTGGAAATGGGAGGTCATTTCCATAGATTTCATTATAGGTTTGCCGAGGAAATCTAGACAACATGATTCTATTATGGTTGTGGTTGACACGTTGACAAAGATAGTGTACTTAATTCTAGTGAATTCTACGAATTCAACTAGTGAGGTAGCATAATTCTTCATCAGCGAGATAGTGAGGCTACATGGTATTCCTAAGAATATTGTGTCAGACAAAGATTCCAAGTTCACTTCCAGGTTTTGGAAGGAGTTGTTTTCAGGTTTGGGTACAGAGTTGGCCTTCAATACAACTTATCACCCATAGACAGATGGACAAATAGAGAGGGACAACAAAATTTTGGAGGACACATTGAGAATTTATGTTATGAATCAACAACGAAAGTGGGAAGAGTATCTTCCACTGGTGGAGTTTGTGTGTAATAATGGGTATCAGGTACCTTTGAAGATGATTCCATTTGAGGCACTTTATGGGTGGAGTCATAATACTCCTATTAGTTGGAGTGATCCAATGAAATGGGTTCTGATTGGATCGAACATGTTGGTAGATATGGAACATAAAATGTAGGTAATCAAGAAGAATCTAAAGATAGCACAAGATAGAAAAAAGAGCTATGTAGATTAGCACAAGGTGTTTAAGGAGTTTCAGATTGGGGTACAAATGTACTTGTGCATTAAGCCCAAGAAGAGCTCCTTGAGGATTGGATCATGTGCCAAGATGGAATCTCAATATTGTGGGCCTTTCAAGGTTCTTGAGAGGATTGGACTAGTAGCCTATTGACTTGCACTGCCTCCAAAAATGAAAGTCCATGAATTTTTCCATGTGTCATTGCTTAAGAAGTATGTGAAAGATGTTGATCATGTGATTGACTGGTCTATATTGCAGGTGGAGCTAGAAGGATAATTCTAGCTAGAACCTCTATGCATTTTGTAGCGAAAGATGCTCATGCTCCGAAATCGAGCAATCAAGCAAGTTAAAGTGCAATGGAAGCACTTTGGGCCTAATGAAGTTAAATGGGAGATGGATGATCAAATATGAGCTATGCATCCTTCTTTATTCGATGGTTGAGAAGATGTCTTTTGATTTATGTTTTGATGTTATGTTTTTGTTATGTCTATATATGCATATGTATGTAAATACTGCATTGAGCTATGTTATAAAGCTCCAATAAGTCATATGGTGTTCATGATATGTTGGATATGCTTTTAGTATATGGATATGATTTAAACGTAGCAATGAGCTGTGTTATAAATCTCCATAGGCAACATCTGTTTTGCTGGTTTACAAGTGTCATTGAACACCGAGGACGGTGTTGCCCCAAGGGGGGGGGTATGTAAGAACCAAGCTCACAAGACACGTATTCAAAAATGAATGTTGGGAAAAAAATAGTGATGGGGATCACTGGTGATTGATTAATGGCTATGGAAATTGGAAAAGGAAAACTAATAATTATTGGCATTTATTTATGAAAATAATGGAAAATAGGAGAATATTAAGGTGATAGGTCACATAATTTCGTGTGAGGAAAATTGAAGGAAAAATAAAGGAAAATGAAGAAAATAGAGTCCTCAATGATAAAAAGGATTCCGAGGATCAATTCACAACCTTTATTTAGTTTTATATTGGATCTCTCTCTCTATTCTCTCTCTCTCATACTCTTGCACACTTAGAGAAATCATGGAGCATTGTTGGAGAATGCTTGGAGCATTTAGTTTTCATTGGATTTGGAGAAAGAAGGAAAAGTAAAAGTAGGAAAGCACAAGGGGACAACAAGACAAATACCTACAACAAGATTTCTTTGTAGGTACCGAGTTGCATGTATGATTTCCTTTCTAGTTTTAGCATGCATGGTATATACATGTGGTTATTTGGTTATGATCTATCATTGGCTTAAAGGATTTCTTGGATTGATAGTGGTTTTTCCTAGCCTTGCCATTTCCTGGATAACCATGGTGTTGTGGGTTTATTTGCTTGTTGTTTCTAATTAGTGATCAAGCTCCTTATGACTATGGGTTGAGTTACTAATTCCTGGAGCCGTTGGTTGGAAAAAACGCTTTGGATCCTTAGAACAACTTGGGTTGAGTTACTAGTCCTGGAGCCTTGGTTGGAAAAACACTCTAGAACCCTTTATGGGTTGAGTTACTAGTCCTGGAGCCTTGGTTGGACAAATGTTCTCGAGCCCTGGAAGGCTATGAGTTGAGTTATTAGTTCCTAGAGCCGCGTTGGAAAAAATGCTCTAGATCCCTAGACAACTTAGGTGGAGACCAATTTGGTTGGTGTTAGTGATGTTCAACCATGAGGTGGAATCATTGGTTGAGGTAGTTTGGCCTATGGAAACCCTGGTTTGGTTTTGCTTGGTTTATTCCATGAGATCCCACATTCATTCTTTGAATATGGCACGGGGGTGATTGGATGAAAGAGATATTTGGTTCAACCCAATTTATGATTGGGTGGTACATGTAAGTCCTTGAATTCATTGGCTTTTTCATATGTTAATAAAGCTCTTTTCCTCTTGTATTTCCATGGGTAATCATACTTGTTAGTATGTGGATTTGATGATTGTTTTATCATGGTGTATATGTTTTCATTCGCTGGTTATATATTGGTTATATGATGTATAATGGCTATGGCTCTTGATGTTTTTTGACCTGTTGATGAAAGGTTAATGAATGCATGAGCTAATATATGTTACTGCAACTATTATGAGAGGGAATTAGACCTTCTTGACAATTCTGAGATAAGTATCAGACCCCTATGTTTAATTATGAATTCATGACCTATAGATTATATGTTCGCCATATGTTTGACGAAATGACTGTCACGGTTAGGCCTCATTATTTCAAGTCCTTGATCAATTTTTGTGGTATAGGCTTTGTAATTTTGTCATTTATTGTTTTGGAAAGTCTCATCAAGTTATGGAGACTAGCCCTAAAAAAGTGGCTAAGATTTCGGGGTCACAAGCTAAAAATAGGGAAATCTGCATTGTGGTCGCCAGGAGGCAGGGATATCCATACAAATAGAGGGTTAAAACCACTAGATTTCCTTGTTAGGCAAGATACTGGGAGACTAGATCACTAGTAATTCAAGTTAGCTTAGGTTTTGGGCACCTGGAGTGGTTGTTTAGCTCCTGGGGGTCCTGTAACTTCTGAGGAAGGTCAACAAAGTTTTAGTTTTTCGATTCCACTTCCTTAATTGAACTTAGGAGGTTGAGTCATGTCATAATATCCCTCAGGTCATGTTTACCCCAGTAGGTGAAAGTGGGTAAATGTAGGAGGGGTGGTTACAACTACGAGTATAAATAAGTATGTCTTGTGGCCCGTGGGCTACTAAAATGCTCAAATCCTCTTTGTGTTCTCTATCACCTATCCCTATTGGCTATTTTTGCTTAGTTATGGAAGAAATGCACTTGAAATAACAAAACCCCTTTTCCTCCTAGTGGTCTAGTTATAATTTAGGTTGATAGCCTACTAGTGGTTAGGTTTGACTACCTCAACTCTTAACCAAAGTTACAATATACTCTTCTAGATTATTCTTCATTATAATCACATGGCTAACCCATTTTTCATGAATTATGGCGGCTGATGTGGCGTCCTCTTGAATTATGGTGGCGAAAACATGAAGGTCAACTTCTAAGTGGCATAAATTTCACATATAAGCTTTAATTGACGTGATTCTTGCACCGCTGGAAAGGTATATATGTGTAGAATAGGGAAAAAATGTGTGATGCAAATGTGAAAATTTTTTAACCCCAAAAAACATCGTTTGATGCCTCAAAATTATCATGGAAGGTTTCAGACCCCAATTTTCCATATTGGGTTTGGTTAGTAAAAAGGATCTTGTGAGCTAATTGCTCCACTTTTTCCACTCTAAAAACATCAAGATGGATGAAAAATAATTAATGGTCCAATCTGGATCATCCATGCCTTGACTTGGTGGGAAATCCACATGGAAACCCTAAGGCTGGAGAGAGATCCTCTAGTTAGCAAGTGGGATTATTTTAAAGCTCTCATATAGTCCCGGTTTTACACTATTGGGTATGTAGAAGACCATTGGATTAGGTGGATACAGGGGAAAAGTGTATAGGAGAGCACCATATAATTTAGAATATGGAAATAATGTTGGGTATCTCTGGAAAGAACCCATATGTACTCCTCACGTATTTGGGGGGTCTACATAATCATCTGAGGTATACATTGATGTTGTTAAAACCGAGAATAATGCATGAGTATTTTGTACATGCATAATATCTAGAGAATATATGCCAGAAGAAAGGGAAATAAAGTGAGTCAAAGTAGAAGGAGCACCAACAAACTTTCAAGGAGGGAAAGAAGAAGTTGAGAGGGGGGAAATATAAAAATAAAACAACCAAAACATGCTAGTGCAAAGATCCTAACAATAATTGTAACATTTATGGTCATACAGAGGAGAAATGATGGAAGTTTCCTCCAAAAATAAACATGAAGAACTGAAAGGAAGGTTCCAAGAAGAAAAATAACATGACCAAAGATTCAAGTAATTAGGTGGAAAATAGCTCATATGTGGATGAGAAGCTTGGCTATGCATCAATGTAGAATGGGGTGAATCTATGTAGACTTAAACAACAAGAAGAGAAGCAAATGAATAGACTCTTCCATATAAAGATACATGTCAAAAAGACAAACACTGATGCTTTATTCGACTCAACGTTATGGAACCAACTCACAAAATAGAAGAAAAGATAGAGCAACAACTTCAAAATAAGACTCTTTGAGGGGGAAACCTCCTTTACATTACATAAATGAACAATTCTTCAATGATTCAAATGAAAAAAACTCCTTTCTATATATAGGAGTCTAAGGGGTCACAATATAATCAAAGCCAACATAACAATAATAATTTAAGGGCACAACAATAACAATAGTGGGGCCGCTTCTATGGGGCACAACAATGAAATATGGGGACGACATTAATAACAATGAGGGAATATACTAGTGTTATAGGGACCTAACATGCCCCTCTCCTTCACAAAAATGTTTCCTCAACACTTGAGTAGTTTTAGATGCTTCCGTATAAAATTATCATCCTCACATGTGGAATCTTTCATGGGTAAGTTCTTACACTTGATGAGATACTTTGAAATGGATCGATTTTGTAGCTATCGAGTTCTTGTTTCCATGACTACTTCTAGTTCCAATATTATTTTTCCTTCCTCGTCAAATTCTGGCAATATTGTTTGAACTGGGAGCTTGTCACCTATAACCTTCTTTAAGCATGAAAAAATGGAAAATTGGGTGCACTCGAGAAGATGTAGGAAGCTCCAATTTGTATGCCATAGTACCAATATTTTGTAGCACCTTGTAAGGACCATAATACTTTGGTGATAATTTATTATCCTTCTTAGCTTGCTTTAGGGACAATTGTTTTTATGGTTGTAGTCCTAAAAATACCTAGTTGCCTACATCAAAACTTCTTTCGCTACGATGTTGATCAAATTGTTGTTTCATTCTATTCTGCGCCAAAGTGAGGTTATCCTTTAAGAGTTTGTGAACTTGTTGTTGATGCTTGACGTGATCTTCCACTACTTGAACCTTTGAATTTTCTCATAAAGATGATGTGAGGGAGAATGGATGATATCCATATAGTGACATAAATGGGTTCATTTTTCTATAGTATGTGTTAAACACACATGGACAACAACAAATAGGAAAGATAAAACATGACAGTACAATTTTTATTAACAATAGATATACATTTATAGTACATTATGTGACCGTTGGGTTCCACATCCCAAGGTCTCTTGGACTCCTTTTGTCCATTCAGCTTCCACACTAACCCATTGAGGATTAGGTGTCCAACATTCCCCCGCTTAATCTGAAGGGTTATGTATGAGTCCAAGAAGAGAGCTGTAATACAAAATGTGCAAAAATGCATGGCAACACTAGGCTAAATGTGCTCTCTAAAATGTTGGTATAAAGGGCGGTAGTTTAAGGATGACCACCAACACTGGAATGCTTAGTGCAATTCCCGGAACTCTTCCAAAACTGGCAAGAAGCTGAAGTCTTCTACTAGAGAAAGTGCTCCTATTATTTTAAAGAGGGAAACCTTCAACCATGAAAGGGAGCTCTCACCCTGAATAAAAGGGAGAACTTCAACCTGAAAAGGGAAGTCTCAACCTGTGATGGTTTAAGGATGACCAACAACTCTGGAATGCTTAATGCAATTCCCGGAACTCTTCCAAAACTGGCAAAAAGTTGGAGTCTTCTACTAGAGGAAGTGTTCTCAATTTTGTTCCTGGAATTCTTCCGAAACTGGAAAGAAGTTGAAGTCTTCTGCTAGTGGAAGTGTCCCAGATTACCAACTAAAGGCATGTTCACGGGAATTTTTTTCTCTGGCTACAACTCTGAAACTGGTGTGGCAGGTTGTGGCTCAGGCTCGCTTGATGTGGCTTTGAAGCTTGTAGATGATCATCATTTCCCCCCTGTCAGATACAAGGTGAGATGATGGAGAAAACTCAACTGTAAGACTATTCAATACTTTGGAACAAGTTCTGACATGTGTTTGGAATATCTTCTTGGTTGTTGATGCCCATTGCCAAGAAGAGATCCATCCAAGATGAATGTTTGTTCTTGCATGATATTTCTTTCTGAAGCATCTGTGTGAAGAATGGATGATTTTATGACAATGCTTACATGGATGAAGATCAAAACAGTGATCTTTCAAATGGCCAGCTTGGTCACAGTGTTGGCATTTCACAATCTGTTGTTGTTGTTGTTGCTGTGGAAGAGAGGCAGAATCTGGAACAGCTGGAGGTGAACTGTCATGAGGAGCAGGTGAACTGTCATGAATGAATCCAGCACTCTGAAACTGAATGGGCTTGGCATAGTCTGGAATATGAAAGGACAAGTCCTTGTCATATCCAAGACCAGTTTTGTGCTTGTTGTGGACAAGCTGTTCCCAAGCTCTAATGATGGGCTTGGGAAGTGCAGACTGAGTTTCTGCATCTGCATGGACAACTGCTGCTTTATGGGGTACTAAATCTGAATGAACTATAACATTATTGACTTGCTGTTTATGGGAGTTTGTTTCATTGTTCTGAACAAAAATAGGTTCAGAATGATGATTCCTCTGTTTTAATTCTTCTTGCTGTAGCTGAGTTTCAAGCTACAAAAAATCAATTTTCTCTTGTGCATTTTGTAGATAGACCTGAATGTTTGTGAGAGAAACTTTGCTGACTTTTAATGTATCATGATTAGAGGAATGTATCAAAGTTTTTAAGAACTCTAATATTTCAGTAATTCGAGCCATATTTTCCATTGTCAAAATTACACCTTTTTGAAAAACTGATCACAACTATGACCCAATGAGTAAAAGTAACACCCACTCACAGTACAAAGACACAGAAAAATTCTTTGTAAATGTGCAACAAATGAATCAAGGAATCAATGCACATATATATAGACAGAGACTATAATGAGTTTTAATACCACAACTGGGGCAACAGCAAATACAAACTTGCTTGGATCCTTCAAGTACTCCTTCACTTTCAAATCAGAAATGATGACTATCAAAACTTCAATAATTATAACACCATGTCATGGGCAGGACTTGAATACTCATATGCTTTGACTGGGGTACAAATTAATATTCTCTGATCTTGCCACTTTCTAGCAATGAAGAGAAGCAATGAGAGTAAATTCCAGCAAGGACTTTCAGACCCAGAATGCTGCTCCAACACTTACTCAGGTCATAGGCATGGGAATGAGTCTCTAGCACACTGAAACAACAGTGATAGACCTCCTTACATGTCCAAATACTTAGCAAACTGTACAGTGCTGGTCATATATACCATAGCATTTTACCATGACCTTTCAAGAGCCTTCCAACTATGCACAGTTTCAGGAAAACCTCCAGGAGATTAGAGAATACTCGACCCTGCTTCAGATGTATATGCAACCAATTATTAAGGAGATTTGACTCTTTGACAGTGATAAAATCTGCCCACAAAGGACAACTCGAACAAAAACTAATAGAAATTGATTTGAAGATGCTTTGAAACCAACTTTTCCTCTTTGGATAAGCTACAACCAACTCAACCTCTTGAAATAGGCTCCTCTTTGTCTAGACAGCTGTAAATATATTTATTGAGTTTTACTCCAAATTGAGATGCACAGTGAGAGTATAATGCCTCCAGAAACTTCTCAATCAGCAATATGATATATTCAATGATTTCACCATTAAATTAAATCACCGCTGAGCACATTACATCAGTCACTGGGAGTAATTTACTCACTGGAAACAACACAGAAGATACTAGCCATTTTTTTTGTATGCTCACCATAAAACATGTATCGGCCTTGAAAATTAATTGTCTCAGGTGTATACAATATATACCACATATATAAAAATAAACAATATCCTTCAGAGGAACATAGCTCATATGGGCACACTTACTATTCCAATGCACTTAGCTCCAGCGTTTGCGTTTTGAAAGCAGGGACAAACACTGCAAATCCCACAGGTCGTATTTCCTTTTAAACGCCCACCAAAAATTGTGTTGATTGATGACCCATGTTGTGCAGTTTTGAATTCAAGCTGGGGCTCAAAGTATCAACCAATGAATTGAATTCATGCATCTATGATATTTGGTCATCACTTCACCACATTTGTGGCCTTCAAAGCTTTCACTATAATAACAAGGCACTATGAGGAGACGTGAGATTCAAAATTCATATGAGAATCAAGCATGATAGTTAATGGGAAAACCAATAGTCCTTAAGGCAAGGTGACTTCAATGGACAGGACTCACTGCTTCATACAGATCAAATTGTTTTTATATGACCCTTTCAATATGCCTTTCTTTTCCAACCCTACACGACCTCTTTGCTTCAAAACTATAATGTTATTATACTCCCAAGAGCAGGTTCAATCCACGCAAAGTTCAAATCAGGGTCTCAGATAATTGTCTATTGTTGTTACGAATGCCATAATGGATGTCGTTAAGGCAATCTTAAAGTTGAGGCCAACTCCACAGTGGCAAATCCCAACAATATAAAATGACAGCTTGCACGGAGAAGACAATAATCAGAATGAATAGAATACTAATCGTTCCCACTATGGTATCCTGCTCTCGCATTATAATACCTTCTCTCGTGGGAATTTGGTCCTTTCAAAGAGTAGGAGCAAGGCGATGGCGAGAATTAATGACATGGATTCTCAAGGGGTGGATAGTCCTTCGCCCTCCTCAGCCATTGATTTTCTCACTCTTTGTCAGCGCCATGATGGTAAATATGGACCGGAGCCGAGGAGTGAAATTGGGAGTAGATTTACAGTGGTTACAATGCAACATATGGTATATATATTACCACGCAACACCAGTCACGATGGAGGAGAGTGGATCCAACAATACAGGTCGACTATGCATAGGCCGACTATGCGGTGAGAATGGTAATCTTTGGAAAAAATGTACCGAGGGGAGGATGCAAATGGGTTAGAGATAAATATAAATGTCGTTGGCTTCTATGCCTGGATTGAGACTCAGACTGGAAGTTGTCGTTTCTCATAAGACTACTCATAGATGTTATGAAATACCACTGTGGATTCCCTGTCCATCATGGGTGCACACAGGAAATGGATTTCTATATTGACAGAAAGGTGGATATGGTAGGAAACGTAACAGTGCAGAAATGGAACAAAACATGTGCAATGGGTGAAACGCTGTCGCATCTCTTCATTGTGGACAGCGCTAAAATTACCATGTAAGGACAGTGTTTCTTTTATGAAACGTTTATGAACAGTCAGGATAGCCAGAGAGTGTAGGTAATGCAAGGGTCAGGACTGTAAAAGACAGACAGGTGCAGCGTACACAGTGCCAGAGGTTAGGTGACGGTTTAATGCTAGGCGCAGGTCTTATAAATGGAATATGGCAGAATAGCAAATGTTCATGGACAGACCTTCAGGCAGATAGAGAGCAGAGATGTCATTCAGCAGCGGATTTCAGGTAGAAAATTCTCAGGAGGTAGCGCATGCAGTGTCAGGAGCAGCTAATTATATGGAGGAGCAGCGCAGGCAGTGTCAGGAGTATGGAGGCGCTTCTATATGGAGAGCAGACACCAGCAGCGGTATTAACAGGTTGCAGCTAAAATTTAGTTGAAGAAATATTCATGAATTTCATGGCAGAAATAAACTGCACAAAAAGGCCATAAAACAAATGGCTCAAATTAATTATGCAGGGCAGGAATACGCCTGCTCTGATACCATGTTAAACACACATGGACAACAACAAATAGGAAAGATAAAACATGAGAGTACAATTTTTCTTAACAATAGATATACATTTATAGTACATTATGTGATTGTTGGGTTCCACATCCCAAGGTCTCTTGGACTCCTTTTGTCCATTCAGCTTCCACACTAACCCATTGAGGATTAGGTGTCCAACAGTATGGAAGGAGGTGTTATACCACAATTCAGCTAGAGGTAACCACTTGACCCATTGTGTCTGTTTATCAAATACAGAGCAACGAAGATATCCTTCTAATTTTTTTTTCACTATCTTAGTTTGCCCATCTGATTGAGGATGATAAGATGAGCTATGAGCTAATTGAGTACCTAGACAAGAAAATAATTCCGTCTAAAAATTTCAAATGAAAATAGGATCTCTGTCGCTTACAATAATCTTTGGGTTTCCATGTAGCTTTTGAATTGTTTCCATAAATGCAGTAGTAACTATACTAGATTTAAATGGATGAGTTAATGCACAAAAGTGTGCATACTTGGTAAGTCTATTAACTACAACCATGACGACACTCTTTCCTTTGGACTTGGGTAAACCTGTGATAAAATCCATTAAAACCTCCTCCCAACGTTGACTTGGAATGGATAAAGGTTGTAACAAACCAGGGTCTTACTTGGCTCAACTTTATTTTGTTAGCAAACCAAACATTCCGCTAAAAACTTTTGAATATCAGATTTAAGGCCATCCCAAAAAAAATCCTTCTTAACCCTATGGTAAGTCTTTAGAAATCTTGAGTGCCCTCCTAAGGGAGAAGTGTGCAATTCTTGAAGAATCTTTTGTTTGAGTTGGGAATTCTTACAAAGGTACAGGCGATTTTCGTACCATTATGAATCATTATTCTAGCTGAATGTCTTAGATGTACTAGGATCTTGCTACAACTTTTGAATTAGTGCCCACACTTCTTCATCATTCTTCCATTCATCCCTTGCTTTGGTTATCCAATCTAGTTGGATAATAGAAATGGCACAATGCAATGCTTCCACATCCTCATCCTTTCTTGAGAGTGCATCTGCAACAACATTTTTCTTCCCTTTTTTGTAGATTATTTCAAAGTCATAACCCAACATCTTTGTAATCCATTTTTTCTTCTCTTCTGAAGGAAATATTTGTTCTAAAAAGTATTTAAGACTATCATGATTTGTTTTTACCTTGAATTTCCTTCCCATTAGGTAAGGTCACCATTTATTAAGTGCAAGTAGTATTGCCAACATTTCCTTCTCATAAATAGCTTTGTGTAAATAATTTCCTTTGATTGGATGACTTTCAAAAGAAATAGGTCTTTCTTCTTGCATTAAAACAACACCAATTCCATTTCCTGAGGCATCACATTCCACAATAAAAGTTTTTGTGAAGTTTGGCATAGCTAAGATCGGTGCTTGGCACATTGCCTCTTTAAGATGCTCAAAGGCCTTAGTCGCTTCTGGAGTCCAAGAAAATGCATCTTTCTTCAGTAATTTTGTTAGAGGTGCTTCTATTCTCCCATAATTCTTAACAAACTTGCGATAATACCCTATCAACCTGAGAAATCCTCACAGATGTTTTATGAATGTGGGTATTTTCCATTCCTTAATGGCTTTAATTTTGTTAGGGTCTACCTTAACACCCTCATGAGATACAATATGACTCAAATATTCCACCTCATGTACTCCAAAGAAACATTTGGAGGTTTTTGCATATAATTATTTCTCCTCTAATATCTTGAGCACCCTCTCAACATGTTAAACATGATCCTTCCAAGACTTGTTGTAGATTAGTCTATCATCAAAAAATACTAACACCAACTTTCTAAGGAAGGGTTTGAAAATGGAATTCATTAAACCTTGAAATGTAGAAGGTGCATTGGTAAGGCCAAAAGGCATGACCAAAAATTCATAATGACCCTCATGAGTTCTAAATGTTGTTTTTGAACATCTTTAGTCTTAATTCTTATTTGATGATATTCTGAATGAAGATCCAACTTGATGAAGTAAATTGATCAATGTAATTCATCCAATAATTCATCAATGACAGGAATGAGAAACTTATTTTTAATAGTGAGCTTGTTGATCTCCCTATAATCCGGACACATGTGCCATGATCCATCCTTCTTGTGCACCAATACCACTAGAGCAGAGAAAGAACTTTGTCTAGGCTGAATTATACTAGCCTCTAGCATTTCTGCAACCATATGTTCAATTTCACTCTTTTGGGCATAGGGATATCTCTAAGGCCCGATGTTTGGAGGAATGCTTCATGGAATCAAATGAATAGCATGATCATGATCACGAATAGGTGGGAGGCCTTTAGGAGTCTCAAATACCTTGGAATGATTGTCCAAGACATTTTGGAGATCTGGAGAAATAGATGATTTCAATATTTGATCCTCAAGTGAACATAATTGTGTATTTACGCCCCTATTGTTATTTCTTTAGAAGATTTGTCATGTTATTAAAGCTGATTATCTTTCCTGGTTTCCCTGCGATACCCCTTAATTAAAATTCATTTCCTTCCAAAAGAAAATTCAAGAAAAGTTCTTGAAAATTAAAAAACTAGTGTACCCAAATATTGTAACCATTGGACTCCTAGTACAACATCAACACCACCCATTGGAATATTCAATACATATTCTCCCATGGATAGCTTGATATTATGGAACTTTCTCGAGCAATTTATGGTTCCTCCATTTGCAACCATCACTTGACACTCTAGTGTTGGATATATGAAGCAATTTAATTCCTTAGCTATCTTACAATGAATAAATTTATGGGTACTACCCGAATCAATCGATACTATTACTTTTTCTTCTTGATATGTCCTTCTATCTTGAGAGTTTGAGGAGTGGTAATTCCTGCCAATGCATTACAAGATATGTTCAGATTCATTTACTCTTATTTTGGGGTTGGTTCCTGGTGTATATCCTATTATTTTGACGTTTCTTGTTCCTTTTCTTCCTCCTCTTCACAATCGATGTAAAATAATTTCTTCTCAACACACTTATGACCTTTAGTGTACTTGCTATCACAACTGTAACAAAGTCCTTTTTCTCTTTTTTCTTCGAATTGATGTGGTGTCAACCTTGTAGGTTGTGGAAGGCTAGGAGAAACCACATTTCCATCTTTGTAGTTGTGAGTCGTAGGCTTCCTTGTTGCCATAATTTTTCTTTCAATTTTTTTTTTGCCAACCTGAATTCCTTCTCCAATAAATTGGGTTCCCAAAGATGAACCTCATGTTGGATGTTATCCTTTAGAGTCCCTATGAAGACATAAATCCTATGCTCCTTTGGAATATCATTTACCCTTATATTCAATTTTTGGAAGTCCTCAATGTGCTCCACTATTGAACCCTTTTGTTTGAGATTTATGAATTGGCTAAAGAAGGCATTTCCCTTTGTATCCTCATAATGTGCTATCATTTCCTCCATAAAAATTGACCAAGTGACAATTTGTTTACAAGAGAAAAGCCATCATTACCATACAAATTGATTGGGTTCTAAATATAAAGTTGCAATGCATACCTTTTGTGTGTTTTTCACATTATGGAGATCAAAATATTGCTCCATCTGTAGTATCCATGTTACGAGATCCTTGCCATCAAACTTTTTCATATTGATCTTTGGAATATGGTGGGTCTTCAATCTAGTATCAGAGTCTATGAAATCATGGTTAACATTTATTTTTCTCTCATCATGAGTTTCCTCTACTATCTTTTCGCCATTAGGAAGCATTTCGTGTAGCAATTTTTTCAAACCTCCCTTCAAAGCTTCCATGTCTTTCTTCAAATCTTCATTGTTTCCTTTTGATTCATTGATGCCATTCTTCAAACCATCAATCTTATCTTCTATGCCATTCTTCAAACCATCCATATTAGCTTCCATTCCATTCTTTAAACCATCCATCTTAGCTTCTATTACTTTTTGTGAGAGTGAAATTTGTTGCACTTGGTCTCGTAATTTTGATATATCATGTTGCATTTCTTCCTCTTCTTCATGAGTCATAGAAGAAATTTCGGGTTTCTTACTAGCTGTTTCCATTTTGTTTCTTTGGGGCATCCATTAATGATAATTGTGCTTCACTATTCCCATTGAATCACTTCAAACTAATTTTTCCAACAAAACTTATGCAAAATTTTAAAAAAGGCTACACACATTTTATTTTATTTTTTTGATTTGCAGGATCTCAATTTTGATTCTGATGTATCTTTGAAATTTTGGATCTCCAAGGTCTGAATTTTCATCCTATCATAGACCTCAAAGTCCTCTTTCCAACCCGAGAAGTCTGATCAAGATTGAATTTTTCAACAAAGGGTTATACCCAATCTCCCACAATGGCCTGATTATAGAATGGTTCAGTAGAGAGAACTTGTATGAAGTGCCACATGTAACTGTTTCGACCTTTAGCCCTGAAAACGATACCCAAAAAACTACAGCCATTCCTCCTTCTGTATATTTTTACACAATTTGAATCCGATGCTCAAAGAGAAAGTTATGATTTTCCCAAGGTCCCCTATTTGGGATGGAATTCGGGAGCCTACAAAAACCCTAACTACCTCGGTTCATATCTTTGAAAATATTGTGAGAAGCGGTATGAAATTTAGATAAAAGTTTCTTCAAGATGTTTTCTCAAATGGATTTTTCCAGCTTTAGAAGCTTCATAGAAAAAAAGTTGTTGCGAAAATTCCATGATGACCTATTTGAAGAAGTGAAACCCTAGAATCCAAGGCTTTGATACCAAATGTTATGCAACGAACCCACAAAATAGAAGAAAAGATAGAGAAAGAACTTCAAAATAAGCCTCTTCGATGGGGAATCCTCCTTTACATTACACAAATGAACAATTCTTCGATGATTCAAATGGAAAAACCTTCTTTCTATATATAGGAGTCTAAGGGGTCACAATATAATCAGAGCCGACATAACAATAATAATATAAGGGCACAACAATAACAATATGGGGGCTACATCAATAACAATGAGGGAATATACTAGTGTTATAGGGACCTAGCACTCAAGATCGTAGGTGAATCTCATAGCAACAAATATGGTCAAGAAATTGGGATTGGAGACTCATGACCATCCTATCCCATATACATTGGGATGGGTCAACAAGGAAACAAAGATAAATGTAACGAAACAATGGAGAATAAAATTTACCATTAGTGTCGATTTCATTGATGAAGTAGAGTTGGATGTAGTTGCATTTGATGTACGTGGAGCTATATTTGAGAGTCCTTATATGCACATGTGGGATGTGATGTTTATGTAGAGAGGTAACAAGTACCACCTAATTAAGGGAAAAAAAAATACTTCATCATCAATGTGCATAGCAACAAGTCAAAGATCTCGCTAGTAAGTGACAACTAGGCCAAGAAGTTGATTAGTTATGGAAATAAGTATGTTTTTTTGTTTTTAAGAGAAACTAGTTTGTAGAAAAATCCATGAGAGTTAAGTCATGCCTAGAGGGGTGTACTAAGGAACATAAACAACAAATAGAAGATTTGACACATGTGTGAAAGGGTGTGTTATAGGAGCCTAAAGGACTACCACCCAAGAGGGAAGTGTAACATGAGACTTGGTTGTTGCCAGAATATCCATTGCAAAAGATTGTGTTGTATGGGTAGTCTGTTATAAAGGTAAAGGTGAAGAAGTTGTTGTAATAACTAGTAGAATAAGGTGTTATTTGACCAAGTATCTCACCATGTTAGTCACCCACTATAATTGTGCCTATTTGGCAAATTACATTGACTACAAGGAATTAAAAAAAATATGCTCAAGGAAATGCACTCACTTCCTAGGATAGATAACTTGTTGGATCAATTGCAACAAGCCAAATATTTCACAAGATAGAATCAAATTCAAGGTATCACTAGGTTAGAGTCAGAGAAGAAGATACTTGGAAGACTTCCTTCAAAACTAACCAAGGTTTGTATGAGTGGTTAGTTATGATGTTTGGCCTATGCAGTGTAGCAATTATGTTGATGAGATTAATGAACAATATACTGCACCTTTTTTTAGATTCATTTGTTATTTTTTATTTGGACGATATATTGGTATATAGTACTACCTGGGGGGAGCACATCTTAGATTTGATGCAAATTCTAGAGACATTAAAGAAGCACCAACTACTAGAAAATCTCAGGAAATGTGAGTTTTCACAAAAGCTTTGGTGTATATGGGAAATGTGATAGGTGGAGGAAAACCAAATATATATGTTACCAAGATGGAGGCCATCATGAAGTGGCTAGTGCCTACAAATGTTTTTGACGTCAAGATATTTTTTGGGGAAGCACATTACTTGAGGAAATTCAAAGCCTCATTTTCAACAATAGCAATACCACTCCATACCATAAAATTGAGAGGGAAGAGTTTCCAATGGGAGAAGGGTTAGCATAGATCCTTTTAGGAGTTAAAGAAAAATATCAATCAAGAACTAATTCTAACATTATTAAAATTGGAACATCCCTTCAAAGTGGAGACAAATGCAAGTGGGAGACACAAACAAGTTGGTCGACATGCTTTCAAGGCCAACCACATCAAAGATCACAACTTTGAGAACTCTTATCCACATTGAAATTTTCACCCATGATGCATATAGAGAGGCATATACAAAGGATCAAGACTTCAATGAGGTGTTTTAGTAGTTGCTGAAGTAGAGTCATGTGCATGATGGTGATGACATGATTTACTAGCATCTTTAGAATGGGTCACTCTATAGATTGGATAAGTTAGGTGTACCTAAAGGTGAGCAACTACAACTAATGAGGGAGGCTCATACCTCTAATGTTGTAGTGAATTTTGGTATAAAAAAGATAGTGGAAAACTTGCATAGGTATGTGTATTGGCACATGATGCAAGAAAATCAAATATAAATTCTTAAACATATGATTCATGATGAACATATTCTTCATAAGAGGTATGGAATAATAAAAAATATACCTATCATAAAGCTTCTAAAGAAATACATTTAATAAAAATCCTAAACAATCAATTGAAATAAACACAAAAAAATATTGTATGTTTCACTGTTATATATTAAAGGATGTTTAAGGAAAATAAAACGAAAAATAATGAGATCTAAGTCTATCAAATTTATTAATGGCTAAAAATCAAATTATAGAAGAGTTTAGATAAGCCAAAAAAAATTATTTTGAATTACATAAGAAGGATGACACTCACATAAGAAAAAGATTGAATTTGCAATGCAAGAGGCTAATCTGCTCACTAGTTGATGATCTATTGCGTAATTTCAGCCCCTTGGGCTACCCAGAACGTAAAGTCTCCATTGTAGTAAACCTCCAACCCTTTCTTCCTATTTTGGTCTTCTTTTATCCTCCTAGAAAATTATCTTCTGAATTTCTTATCATGTAACCATTTTATTATAAAATAAACTTATAATT
>APFE030546807.1:127021-140417 GCA_000404065.3 Pinus taeda
TTATAGGTGGAATTTTCTTATACATTATATATAAGAAATATGGATGTTTCAGTTTTTAAAGGACTATTTATTTTCAACAATAAATATCTCAATAATCCTCTTAATCACTCATAAATCTAATTTAATTGACACACATCTTTTCATCAATCTATATTTTTCTCCATAAAATATTGTTTTTGTTACAATTTTCTCTTCTATTTGAACGGGTGGATCCTAGGCAGGGGATTTCTCCTACAACTTAAGATAAACCCAATTGACTAATATATATGCCAATCAAATAATAAAATATATAGTTATTGCACAAACTAAACTTATATGAAAAAGATCCTAATCATTCCCCACTATCCAAAATAAATCTAATTAACTAATATATATATCTCAACCAAGTCATAAAATTTATCCACCCTTTTATAAATCTACCTTTTTATCCATAAAATATTATTTTTGTTAAAAAAAATTCTTGTAATTAGAGTATCGTTTTTGAAATTATGCTTATAATAAACAATGTAATTACCAACAAACCTTCACTTAACTCATTGCCTTTGAATAGAAAAAAAAAACCTTAAATGTCAATCTTCAATAGTTAATGGTCCATATTTAATTTTAAATATGCACATTCGATGGATGGAAGGATTGAAAATATTTTTGATGGAGGGATATTATGTATATCGGATGACTAAGTGTAGTTTTTTTATTTTTTTGTTGGTTTTCAATATTTTTTTCATCATAGACGTGGTGATAATTCCATAATTGTAATTTTCTTCCGTCCTTTAATTAATTTAGAAAATGTACATTTCCATTTTTAATAACTCGCCCCTTGTTATTTTCCAATATTTTTATAATAAATATAACTTTCCTTCTCTTCAAAAACAAGTATATGATTATATAAATTATTAATACATTTAAAATAATGATAAATGAAATATGTGATTATATAAATTATTAACACATTTAAAATAATGATAAATGAAATATGTTTTGAATGGGGTATTTATAATGTAAAATGTGGTGGGGACAATGTAGCACGTTGTCAAAATAAGTTTTATGACAGACACGCTTCAACGATCTCGCTTGAGGCGAGCTTCATACAGGCTCATCAAACTTAAGTATGTACATTATTATAGCATTCAAGTGCTGCTATCTCACCAAGACTATTATGTCCTTGCTTGTGTGGAAATTAGCTACAATACAATTATACCCATGGCCCTCCTCCCAGTGGTAATTATACCATTTGAAGTGATAGGGTATCTATTCTCCTTATATGAAATTATTTCTTTAACTCTGGTTAGTAAGAATTGGGGGCTCTAGTCAGCCCAATCTATGATCTTAGGCCAAGCCTTGTTTCTCCAATTCGAGTTCTATTCGGTTGTTTTAGAATTAGCCACATATCCCTCTTTGTTTGAATTTCTAGTGGCATATAGCCTCCTAGGTTATTGACCTGACTTTGTTGTTTCCCTAATCCCGATGGATATTAGTGGCCACCCACCTATTCCATTAGCTCAAATCACCAGTTTCTATTTTTGCAGTTTTCCTATAGTGTTTCTGGTCCTAAAATTCTAGAGCCGTTTTGAGGCCCTAAACAACATTTTTTGGCGAAACAGAAACTTCATAATCCTAGATTTCCAAGAGTAATAAAAAATGTATGTCTCAATTAAACCTTTCCAATGGGTTACCGAGTGCCCCAAATATAGATTTTATGCCAAAGTTACAACCCCAAGAAGTTGGTGTTCCAACTTACCCTATCGAGGCCCACAAGTCTTTCAATGCTTCATATCCTAGGGTTAGGTTTTTGGATGTTTAGGGTTTTATCATTACTTCTTTATGATAAAAAGGCATTGGAGCCTCATTGTAACATATTCTAGTGAAGGTGCATAGTTGTCACATCTCTTCTCAGAGATAAGCTACCACTGTTCGAGCAAGTTTGTTTTCATTTTGCATTTGTAGTTCAACACTTTCCATTTATTAGTACAAGCCCAATTTCGATGTATCCCTTATTTTGGGTACACATTTGTATATCATTTCGCTTCCCTCATAAATTTGGATCAATGGTATCATAGCGGTTTTCTCTTTATCTATTTTTCTATGCATGTACCCAATGAAGCCAAGGTATAAGGAGTTGGGACTCAAACTGCTTGATATCTTGCAATACCGTGTTCACCGACCCCGATGACCTCTCATGGCAGAAGAAAAAAAAGATGATGGAGTGGGAGATATTATTAAACTATTGCTCAAGGAAGCCCTTGAATGATGAAGAAATAAGATGATGGATAATTTTTCCCAAATCCTTTGACGGATGCGAATAGGTGACGCATCTTCATCAAGTGGCCACTTTGGAGGTGCAACCCCATTCAAGTACAAGTTAAATTTGATATTCCTATATTTGAATGCTAGATAGATGCAAATGCCTTAAATAAATGTTAAATATGCTAAAAGGTTATTTTTTTAGTCAATAACTTTTCTAACAGAGAAAATATTACCTTTTCACTCCTTAAAGTTACCACCCATGTCACAGATTGGTGGGAAACTTATTGTGAGCAAAGGGCAATGGAGGAATTTGCACTGTTTTCTATTTCACCCACTTGGGACTCTTTTAGGGATGCTGTTAAGGAACAATATTACCTTGTTGGAAGCTATGAAGACCAGTACATGAGTTGGACCACACTATGGCAGAAGAGGGACCAAGTAGTGCCAGAGTTCAAAAATATCTTTCATACCTTGCGCACCAAGCTTGGTATCAAAGAATCTTATGGACATATAATGCTCAAGTATTGTGGTTGTCTACATAGATACATCCAAACAAAAATCGAGTGCTTGGATATCTCCTTGGTGTAGAATATCGATATGTTGTCAAAATAGAGAAAAAATTTAAATAGAATAAGTGAGACTTTAGTTCTATTAATCCTTCACAAGGGAAGTAGGGAAGGGAATCCCCAAATTGTAGAACAAAGGTGGACCACTTTGAAACAACCCATCTAAGTTGCAAAGAAAGAGTTTTAATGGGAAGATGAAGAAAGACATCGGAAAGTGGTGTGAGTTCCACAAGATCTCCTCTCATATCACTGATGAATGTTATGCAAATCAACGATTGGTGGCAGAGCTAAAAGCCTTAATGTTAGATGAAGGTTCTAAATCTGAACCATACCTTGATAAGGGGAAACAAATAATTGATGTAGGACCTAGTGTTACGTTTCCACTAGCAAGGTCCAACAAAATGAGACTGAAGATTCAAAGGAAGGTTAGCACCTGTTTAATTCACAAATGTGGGTGAAGGGTGCTCCATTACATTTCATTATCGATAGCAGGAGTCTAAAGGACCTCATATTAATAGAGGTCATTAAGCAGTTGGGCCTACCAGAAAAACCACACCAACAACCGTACACCATTAGGTGGCTCCACCAAGGGAAATATCTCTATGTTAGCAAATAATGCCGCTTGTCTTATAACATCATGCCCTTAAAGGATGAGATATTGTGTGATATATCTCCTCTTGAAGTTTATGATGTTATTTTAGTCCAAGTATATTTGTGGAACATCATGCTACATATGAGTATGGACCTCGTAGTGTTATTATTACTTTGGGAAGACAACTATACATGATACTAGAGGTAACCCCACTAAAGACCATTTCTTTAATCTTTGCTAAGAAATATGGTAAGGTCATCTCCAAGAATGAGAAATTTTTCTTCTTCTCGATTCACTCTCAAAGTAAGGAGAAGATGGTGGCCACATCCATGGCCTCCACATAGGTCTCCTTCACACAATAAAGGCAATGGAACAAGAATATGGAAGAATAAAAAGAAATATTCTCCTCACCCAATGGGGTACCTGTGCATTGTTAGGTTAAGTATTCAATCAATCTAACCCTTGGCACATATCTACCTAATAGGCCAATCTATGACCACTCGCTTTTGGAAAATAAGGAAATCGAGTGACATGTCCAAGAGATGCCCAAAAATGGCACATTCAATCGAGTTCCTCATGCTATGAAAGCCAAGTTGTACTTGTGTAGAAGAAATATGGGACCCAATGACTTTGAATTGATTATCGATCCCTGAACAAAGTCGCAGTCAGGAACCATAACCAGATTCACCGTATTGATGACCTTCTTCACTAGCTTAAGGGGGCCAAGAACTTTAGTAAGATTGATTTGAAGTTCAACTACCATCAAATACAAATAGAACTGATTGATGTATGGAAGATTGCTTTCAAGTCTAATGAGGGTCTTTTTGAATGGTTGATCATGCCCTTTAGTTTGACAAATGGCCCAACAATTTTCATGAGGATCATGAATGATATCTTGTGGCCTTTCACTAACTATTTTGTGGTTGTATATTTGGATGATATCCTCATATTCCATAAGAGTTGGGAAAAACACTTGCATCATATTCAATAGGTGCTTCAAACTCTACAGTAGCACGAGTTATGTGCTAAGTTGGAAAAATGCTCCTTAGACATGTTTACGATCTAATACTTAGGCTACATTATTGATGAGAAAGGTGTGCATGTGGATCTGTCCAAGATCCAAGTAATTCGATATTGGATATCCCTAACAACTCTAGCAAAGCTTCACATCTTCTTGGGCCTTGTTAACTATTATTGAATATTTGTGTTAGGGTTTTCTTATATCGCTTGGCCCTTAAGTCAGGTGACCAAGGGCAGAGCAAATGCTCTTTTTTTGGTATGAGTCACAACAAAAGGCATTCAATGAATTAAAACACTACCTTTTCTTTGCACCTATCCTAACCCTACTAGACCTGCAAGAACCATTTGAGATTGAGACAGATGCCTATGGCTATGCTATTGGTGCAATCTTCATTCAACATGGGCATACGGTGGCCTATCACAATGAAATACTTTATGGTACTATTCAAAGATACCCCACCTACATTAAGGAGATGTATACCATCGTGTAGACCTACCAGAAATGGAAGCATTATATTCTAGGGAAGGGGATGGTCATTCACACTTATCACATACCACTACAATCTATGTATACATAAGGGAAGTTACCAAATGGATTCCATAAAAAATGGTCCACATAACTGCAACGATTCCATTTGAACATCGAATACAAGAAGGGTAGCACCTATCATGTCACAGAATACCTTAATCGTCCCCCAGTTGTGGCACTAACCATAATTCTCAACTCTTGTGGGCATGAGACCTTTGGGTGGCCACAATTATACAATCGTGACTCAAAATTGGTTGTCACATACTATATGTTGATGGTAGGAAAACAATTTCTAGACTTCCACCTACAGGGTGCACTATTGTGCTACCTAGGCCACCTTTGTGTTCTTTCAAGAGAGTGTGCCAATTTGATCTGGAAGGAAAATTTTAGTTGGGTGGTAGGGCACTTTGGTGTGGAGAAGATAGTGGAAATATTGTAGAAGTATTTTTATTGGCCAAAACTTTGACAAGGCCATTTGAAAAGTATATCAGGTCTTGCACTATCTGCACCATTTCCAAACCAACCATTAAGAAGCAAGGCTTGTACATCCATATGCCTACTCTTGACCATCCTTGGGAATCCATATCAATGGACTATATGTCTGGCCTTCCTTCTACAAAGCATGGCAATGACTGTGTGTTTGTGGTCACTGATAGATTTTCTAAGATATAAATTTTGATTGCATGTAAGAAGAGTATCACAACATAAGCCACTACCAATCTCTTCTTCGAACGAGTGTGGGTACATGTTGGGCCCTGTAGACCATCACATTAGATCCAAATAACAAGTTCTTAAGAACATTCTTTTCGAGCCGCATGCCATTTTTGGAAACCAAACTCACCAAATCAATTTCCTTCCACCCTTAGAATTATGGATAGACAAATATCATTAACATGATTATTGTGCACATTTTGAAAATGTACAACTCTAAGCATCTACTCACATGGGATGAGATTCTCCCCTATGTTCAATGTAGCTACAATAAAGTTCTCCATAACTCAATTTACCACAACCCCTTTTAGGTGGGCCTGGGATTTCAACCTTTGGGTTTCATTAATGCCACACTACCCCTTGCAACTACATAATAAAAATTTACACTTGTTCAATTTGGAATCAACAAAGCTACAAAGTTTATTAAAGGAATTCAACACATCTTTCAACAGGTCCATGATATCTTACAGAAATAAAATACTAAGTACAAACAACACCATGATCAGAACTGGGTGCCACACAAATTTCAAGTGTGAGACAAGGTTTGGTTGCATTTGTAGAAGGAATTCTTTATAGGGGCCCATTAGAAGCTTCAAACACTTCACTATGGACCTTACACCATCACCAAGGATGTGGGTGATAACAATTTTGAGCTAAGTATCCCCCCCCCACCCTTCCTTGGCCTGCACCTAGTTTACAATGGGGACCTCCTTTGACCATACTTTACATCATTTTTGGATGCATTATAAGTAACAAAGAAGTTGACACTCCCAGAGCTCAACCTAGATTGCAGTGAATATGAAAAAATTGATCAAATCATCGACACGCATATTAAGATCACTCCTGCACCATGGCAAGTGGCTCACCAGGGACCAACTTTAGTAGAATTTTCCCCATCTACTGGAGGCACTCAACGAAATGGATACCATTTATTCCTATGGGAGGAGGACTAATACCAATGGATATTAGTGGCAACCCACCTATTCCACTGTCTCACAACACAATTTTCTATTTTGACAGTTTTTCTATATTTTTTTGGCCTTGAAATTTTGGAGCCATTTTGAGGCCCTGAATGGCATTTTTGGCGAAACAATGTAGTCGAAAAATGTACTTATCAGATATACCTTTCCAATGGGATACTGATCACCCTAAATGAATATCATATGCCAAAGTTATGACCCTTGGAAGTTGACATTCCAACTTACCTTATTAGGGCCCATAAGCCTTTTAGCGCTTCATATCCTAGGGTTAGGTTTTTGGATGTCTAAGATTTTCTCATTGTTTCTTTATGATAAAAAGGCCTTGGAGCCTCATTATAACATATTCTGGTGAAGGCATGTAGCCATCACATCTCTTCTTGAAGATAATCTACCACTAAATCTAGTTTGTTTTCATTCTACATTTATATAGTTTCAACACTTTCCATTTATTAATAGAAGTCTAGTTCCACTGTATCTCTGTATTTTGGTTATGAGTCTGTATATCATTTATTTCTTCTCATATATTCAGACCATTCTCTTTTGCAACTCATCTAGTGTGTGTGCAAGTGCACACGTTGTGGCTCCTGATACAAGATTCTATTGCATGTTGGAAACTATCTCTGGTGGGTATTGGGCCGCTGTAGTAGATGTTGCCTTGACAATATTTGGTTCTCCTTCTTGCCTTTGTTTGACATCTACTTTTGGTATTAAATTTCTTATTTTCACCTCTCTGGCTTGCATTTTTTCACTTTCCCTTTGCAAGAATACAAAGCGGATAGGGAATAATGTAGAGCTTTAAGAGAATATTTTAAGGAATGTATTCTTACTCTAGCCCTTCACTCGTGGGCTGCCATTTCTTTTTGCCAGCTTCCTTGGCAGGCTAAATGTTTTCCCTCATCCACTCCCATCCTCTTGTTACTTTTCCATGACAAGATGATTGCCTTCCTAAACTTTGACTTCTGGTCTCATTCGATTCTCTGCTATTGGGCCCTTTTCCCTCCTTATGTGGAATTCCCCCTACGTACATTGCTTATCCACTCATCTTCTTGACAATTTTCTTTCATATCCTCATCTAGCCTTTTGATATGCCCCATCAGCGAGCACACGTCCACCGAGGGGAAACCTACTATTAAGAGTGAGCCTCTCAGGGGCACACGTGCACATCGCCAATTATAAGCCTTCAATTGTGAGGTTTCAAGATCTCACCCCGGGGCCCATCTAAGATGATTGAACTCATATGGAACATGAAGGGGCTTCCCAACGACAACAAATTTCAAATACATGGATTTTTGCTGATTAGATGATTGGGTGCTGGACGTTGGCCATACCTAAGGCTGTTTTAACTAGTACATGTACATAATTGACTTATATTTGCATTTGAATTTTCTCCTTGGTAGGATTTCGATGGAGCGCTTTGAGCACCAAGCTGATATCCTACACTCTCTAGAGCACCTTCATTGTCGCCTAAGGGACATGGATCAATGCTTGGGCCGCATGGAGCAACATCTTGGCATTCCTCCCTTGAAATATGACACTCCTGGTAACACTAAAGACCCTATTCAAGAGGCCGCTACTTACTCTGATCCCTCAACTTAGTCTTGCTATGCTCCAATTTATTTTTCATTATGACTATCTAGTTCATTTTCCTAGCCAATTTAGCTTGTTTTTTAGTACATTTATCATCTATTTTTGTTAATTCATGATTCTTATGCCTCTCTATGAAGAATGTACTTTTGACTATGGTCTGATCTCCCTAGTAAAATACTGATTTAACATATCTCGTATATCCATTTATATTCCAATTTTGAAAGCAATACAATATTTACCCAAAAAAAATATTAATAAAATAATAAATTATAAGATTTATTATAAAAATGAATTCAATTAATGAAAATAAAAAATTTAATATTTAAAAAAGATTACTTGATAAATTACTTTATAAAACATTAAATTTTATTTTTAATAATTTATTAAATTAAAGTTATTTATTATAATAAAAATAATTATTATTTAAAACTTCAAACCATGTTAAAGACTATTACAATTTTTGTTGTTTTTTTAATGTCAAATATTATTTAGAAATAATAAAAAACAACATGATCTTCCAATAATAGGTGGAGTATGGCCTCCCATATTTTACCAACAACCCTATAGTTATTCCTACTTTAATATTAATAATATTTATATTTAAACATTAAATATATAAATAGTTATATTAAATAAATTCGAAGATTTATTTCATTACCACAAATAGTAATAAATTAATATAATCAAATTATTTAAATTTAAATATTATATTATGAAATAATATATTCATACAATATAAATTATTATAATATGATAGGTTAGATATATATTGATTATTTTATATTATATTTGAGTTTCATATAATTTCAATTTTATATATTACTACATATATTAATATTAAAATTATATATATAATATATAGTATATGAATAATATTATATGAATATATATATTTATATTATATATTATGTTATATTAATTATAGTTTTATGTATTATTATATAATTAAATATATATATTATGTGGAAAATATTTCATATTTTATATAAGAATATACAGTGTATATATATATCGAGTTATAAAATGTATCAATTCTTTTTATCAACTTATTTTTTTAGAATAGATATTGTTCTTGTTAGAATTTTTTTTTTGTATTTAACACACAACTCATTTACTAAATTTCAAAGATAACATAAAATTTAAATTGGAGTATAGTTTATTAAATTATACATATAATAAACAGTATAGTTACTAACAAATCTTCACTTGACTCATTCTCTTTGAAACCATTACATCAAAGCTCATCATGTGACTTGCGTGAATTGACCCTGGGTGGAGACAATCCCAATTGTTCCTCCCAACGTTTTTCGAAGTCGTGATATTTTATCTTTAATGCCATGGTTGAAAAATGTCAAAATTTCAGGGTTTTTCATAGTCATAATATTTGTCTTTAATGCCATGGTATAAAATTGTTGAAATTTTTAGGTTTTTTGGAGTCGTGATATTTTATCTTTAACACTATTGTCGAAAACTATTGGAATTGTTAAGATTTTTCAGAGTCATGATATTTTTTTTAATACCGTTATGTTGATGGAACATCAACACTTTTTTATTTCTAGGTGTTTTACACATTTATTGGACAAAAAAATAGTTTTTAATGCCATTATTAAAAAAAAGGATTGTGTTGATGCAACATCAACGCTTTTCATTTTTCAGGATGTGTTTTCATGTTTGTTGCACAAAAAAATTGGTCTTTAATGTCGTTTCTAAAAAAAATGGAATTTTCACTTGTAAAAAAAAATGTTGGTGCAACATTAACACTTTTCATTTTTGAGGTGTTTTTTCATGTTTTTTTGTGTGCAGAAATAGGGATTTTTTGGGCTAGAGATCTTGTTTTGAGGTTATAGTTCTCATTCATTTGGAAACTTTGTTTCTACAACCTTAGTCCAATTTGATCCAAATTGTCGGTGAACTCTTCCAACTTTAGTCCAACCCCACTTGCATCTCATTGAACCTATAAAAAAAATGACTCTATGATTATGCAAGCAACCTCAACGCTTGCTTTGGCTGGGTATAGGTTGTGGCTTTTCAAGCCAGGTGAGTAAGCAAGTGGCTTCAAGAATTTAAGCAGCTTTAGGAAAAATAAGTGAGCAAGCAAGCTTCCCTCTAATGAAGGATCCGTAAGGTTGTCCCTTCCTTAGTTGTGCTAAAGAATTAATTAGTTTGAAATAATAATCAACATATGTTTAATCATAGGTCCAATCAATCATGTTTCTTCAATGCTAGTGTTACAATCACAATTATCATTACAATACATAGGGGTAGAACATGGGGATGTTACAAACCCCACCCCCTTAAAGGAACATCATCCTCGGTGTTCTATAATAGAGAAAATGAATAATAAAAAAGCTTTGCACTACAAATATTTACATCAACAACATTTTCTATGTCCTAAATTGTCATGTCTAGCCATGTCATCCATTATCCTCAATGCTTTCACAGGGAACAAATCCAACTCATTTCTTCTTGGGACACACCCAATTCATTGATGATCCTAATGAGTATGCACATGACTCCTTGAAAACAAGTTCAATCAAGTTTCCTCTTCTGTGCAATCACACACCTTCCAAGTTCAGGCATCCCCTTGTCCGCCTCCCAAGTTCCTCAGATGATTTATTCCTTCGCATGATTCCTCACACAAGAATATTTCTCTAACAACACGACTCCTTTTTCATACCATACCTCATGGTGATCAATGCATATCACAAGGTTCTAGTGTCACCAAAATGGCCTAGTCCCTGAGGCCTTCAACTCCACTAACCTTTCATTGTGCCACTCTAATATTACCATGTTGATATCGCTTTGATATAGCTACATAGTTTTGGAGATCACTTGTACCATAATATTACAATTATTATGAGATTAATCATAAAAATTTAAATCAAATTAAACCATAATTTAAACAACAAATTCTTTAATCTGATACTTATCTTTATAGTTATTTTATGCTTCCTTTGTCTTCTCAGGTGATAAGTCTAGCTCGGTCTTTATCAGACAAGTTCAGCTACGTCTTTATAAAATAAGTTCAGCATGTGCTTACAATTAGATAACTAAAAGAGAAGCAATGAAATACACAAAAAAATTTCAGAAACACAAATACATAAACACATAAAACAAGAGAGACATAGATATACATGGTTCACCCAATTTGGTTTATGTCCACAGAGAAATAACTAGTCCTTCCTTTTATATTATCTAGCAAAATTAAGAGATACAACCTACAACAGATATGTTGTAATTTTTTCTTTGATCGCACACAACCTCCTCTCTCTCTCGCTCAAAATAATCATACACAACTGCAATGCAATTCCCTAATATAAAATGAGGGTTGCTTTCTAGGGGAAAAAAACATAAATCAACCTAACTTCTACCATCATTTCATTTGCCTAATGAACGACCCAGATTGAATAGGAAATTATAATATTTTACAAGGAAATTTTTCATCTATCTTTAGCTTTGGGGGCACTACCCCCAAACCCTCGCTAAGGGGGGGCTCATAAAAGGTGTCGTCATCCCCTTGGACCCCCCTGATGGAGATTAAACTGTTGGTGTTGCTGCCCCGTTAGGAACAAGGATCCAATGCAACTGAAACAAATGCCTCTAAACAATCAGGAAGATAATCAGGCTCCACACCCAACACTTACTTCCTAGTGAGCGTGGGGCATATTTATTCTCCCATCAACTACTCACCTTTACAAGCTCAAGCAACCCCCATTTTGGGTAGTCTACCTATGCAAAGGTTTTCTTGCATGGGGCCCCATCATCTACTCACCCTTTTGGGCCCAAGGAACCCCCATTTTAGGTAGTCTACCTATCCAAGGGATTTCCCACATGGGGTAATCATTAGGGAATTACAACCAAGTACCAGTTTGGCATGCTCTAATGTAATGTGCATGGAGTCTTATGGCTAAGTAACAGGGAAAATTTTAAGAACCCCCCCTAAATTTACATGTATAATAAATGGGTTGTTGGCATTATGTTTCTGGTATACTGGTATATGTTACAGATGTTGTACTTGATGGCAACACCCATGGCATGGCTCTCTTTTTGATGAAAATAAAGAAGTACGCAGGAGAACAGTTCAGGAGGTGCGTACCCGCAGGTACGTCATGCAGGGACCGCGTCCAGTTACGCAGATTATCCATTCATGAGGTGCGTACCCCAGTGCACACATTCCAAGGTAGTAAAGCGCGCACACGTGGGGTTTCCTATGGTATTTAGCCGACGGTTTTACATTATCATGGTTTTGACCCGTGGTATTAGTCCATGTTTTAAGGAAGATCATGCCTATATAAAGCCAAGGAGATCATTTGGCTTGTGCATCTTTTGAGTAGTTGAATATCTTAAGATCTGATTTATTGGGTTCTCGGTTTTTAAAGGTTGATCTATAAAGGAGAAGTTAGAAGCGAATCTGCGAAGGGTGATCTCTTGAGCACAAGTTCAGATCTGAGCATCTGACTTTATTTCAGCCCTAGACAGAGGTACGCAGAAGCAGCGAAGGAGAAGCGCGTGGGTACGCAGAAGAAGACAAAGGTTCAGTGCGTGGGTACACAGAGGCGACGAAGGTTCACTGCGTGGGTACGCAGAGGCGACAAAGGTTCAGTGCGTGGGTACGCAGGGGCGACAAAGGTTCAGTGCGTGGGTACGTAGAGCGAAAGTGTTCCAGGTGCGTGCCTTCTGTAGCAGCACGCGACGCGATTATTATTTTGAGTGCGTACCTTCTGTGAAAGTACGCGGCACGATTATTATTTTGAGTGCGTATCTCCTGGGCAGTACGCGGCGCGATAGTGAATTTGGGTGTGTACTGTACGCGGATCAGTGAAAGAAGCAGTGCGTGGCCACGCAGCACAGAGGAAGGAGCCCTGCGGGTATACGCAGTGAGACAGAGGATGAAGTGCGTAGCAACGCAGACCAGCAAAAAGAAAATTGCGTATCTGAGTTAAGATCTTCTGTTGGTTGAATTTTTTCTGTTGATAAGATGTTCTGGGTCCTGTTCTGTTATTGTTGATCTAGTTACTGCAGTTGACTGTATAAATTATATGTACTTGATATATATGGATCCAGTTTGAAAATTTATGAAAAGTGGTCCTTAAAAAGAAGTAAGGGGTTGTAGCTCCCTTCCAGGAGAGACTGGAAAACGAGAGAGAGTTGTAGCTCTCTGCAGGTT
>APFE030546807.1:151753-176350 GCA_000404065.3 Pinus taeda
GGGTTATGGACTAAATATAAAAACAGGTTTTATTTATTTACCATACGTCTAGTTTATTTATATTTTTATTTATTTACCGTACCTTTTGAGTAAGTATAAAAAGACGTTTTATTTATTTACCATACCTCCACTTTACTTATATTTTTATTTGTTTACACCCTTGCATGTATATAAGGTGACTCATGGAGTAAATATAAAAAATGATTTATTTATTTCCCATACCTCTCATTTATTTATATTTTTATTAATTTACCATACCTCTTTTAGAAATATGGTATTTGGGCCTTTGGCCCATAAGATTCACTTAAATAAAACCTATTCTTGAAAATGGGCGAATGGAAGGTTGTAACTCCTAATTTCAAGGGCTAAATTTACCTTTTTTACCCTCTCCCTTAAAATAAGGTGGGGTATTTGAGGTGATTTGTAAAAATGTACTATGATACAAAATATTCACCCACTAAAAATTTAAAACCCCTTAATTTCGCCAAAGGGCGAACATTCGCCCCTAAAATCACCCCTACTAAGTAATCGTCTAGCATGCTCCACTACACTACTTATGGAATCTTATAGTCAAGCTATTGGTTACGACTTGCTCTAACCACAATTTTAGTCAAGGGAACTCCCTTCTTGTGCCATTTTTACAGCTATAGCATTGTTGTCCAAGTGGTGCATGTGGGCCTAGTTAGGCCTTTTTCATTGATCCTTTATCCTCTTTTGCCATCTAATTCGATTCTACAAGGCAAGATTCCAACTTAATTAGAATCTCATCACATGAATACACAACAATTTTGTTAAATCAAGAAATAAGTTTCCTTAAGTTTTCTAGCAAGTTTATGACCTAGTTTTCTTTCTTACATAAGCTATGGGGTTCCTACCCCTCACATTCTTGTGCATATCAACGTACTAGCATATGCACAAAATTGTAAGTAATACCTTTCCCAAAGTCTATATCAATATAAAGGTTCCAAAAATATTTTTGACTAGTTTAAGAGGACTTTTCAGTATTTTAGAGAGCTTGAGGGGATGCTCCCTTATCTCTCTTTCACTTTGAGTTACTTCCTTTAGTACCGTTGGTTGCTAGTCACTTGCTCGCATTTTACATTGGCTATCCTTTTTTTTATTGTTTTTTAGGGCACTCATGGATTGGGTGTTCTTCTTCACAACCCCAACATGTCTATAGCCTTTTCTTCTTCCCAACCTTAAGAGGTTTCTCTATGATGTCGTCATTATGATACTCTTCCATATATCTAGATTTTGATGCATGTTGCATCAACCCTTGCATGTATGGAAACTACTGTAGAAACATTGTGTTTAGCTTTGCCTATTCTTGTTGCTCATGATGATTTTGGTTCATACTGTGTTGTACCATATTGTTTTCCATTCCTATATTTCTTGCTACAATTTGTATCTTCTTATGTTATTCATATCAAGCATAAACATATCAATTTTTTACCTTATCATGCCAACACTAGGTATGCTAATATGACACATGTCAATTTGATGTTGTTCACATATCTAACACCCATGATAGTTACATAAAATAAAAATGCGTGTAAATATTTTATATGTATAAAATAATAGTCTAGACATTTGAAAATTCAAAGTCAACATATTATCAAAATAATTTTTCTCTTTCAAGGCCCATACAGCCAGGTTGTTGAACCACTGCTTCATATGGTGTATTTTTGGACCTCTAGGCCCAATGTTTAAACCAAGGCTCCAATACCACTCTATAACACTCCCTCCCACCACCTTGTAGTATCTCAAGTCATGGAATGTGTTACTTGATATTTGAATGAATGTACAAGGTCTGTTATGAAGATGGGGTCACAAGATTCCACTTTTTCCAATATTGTTAAAACTTTGAACTAATTCCACCATTTCATTTAGTCCGTAGAGAACTTTCTGAAATTATAAATTTTATCTCAATCTAACACACATATTGAAAGTTATGCCCATTTAAATTTTGACCTATTATATTAGGTCAAATCAACATTGAGCTGCCATGTGGCACTACCACGTCAACATAATTTGACTCCATGTCATCATCGGGTTCCTATGTGGCCCCCACTTTGTTTGTCTCAAGACCACGTGGCACTTACACATCAACTCTAGCTCGGGTTCCCACCAGGTCTTCGCCCTTCATGTTTTGTAGGGATTTTCTTTGTTATTTGGTTAGTAGGAAATCCGACTTGACAATGATGTGCCAAACTTGCTACACTCTCGAACCCCCAAATCCTCGGATCTGCCTTTTTGCATTGAAAATCAATTCCAAAGTCCATCTAGGCTTCCATAAGGGGTGCACTTCTTCTAACCCTAGAGCCCATAATCTTGGATCAATTCTAGTATGTGAGGATAGAATCTAGCCATCTGACCTTGTCAACTCCTATCCACTTTCTCCACCTCTAGATCTCCCAGACATTAACGTGTCATGGGTCCCATGCACTATGGTCGCCATGCGATAAGAAAAGGGTATTTATTCGGCCTGTGCATAAGAGCAATCACTATCGAATATTTAGACTTCCATATCCCTAGATCATATGCACCATAAGGGGGAAATTTGGTCGTAGAGAGACCCGACTGCCGCTGAAGTAAAAAATTATATTAAACACCCCCCCCTCCCTTGAAACTACTGGATTTCCATATTTCGATGCAATACACTAAAGGGCAAACCAACCTCAGAAAGATCTCAGACATTTTCAAAGTGGAAAAACTATTGCCAACCCAGATTTTCTCTGGGGCATGTAGGGGAAAAATAGACTAAGAATTAAGAAAAACACTTTCGGCTCATGGTATCATCCCAAATAGTAAATTCTGAGATTGATGGCCATTGCCTAAACCTAAGCTCTTAGAAACACTATATCCTATCTAGAATGAATAATAAGGTACTAATGGGACCCAAATTGAACCAAATCTTGAGTAAGAGAAAGGAAGGGATCCAAAGTTCAATTCACCTAATTTCAAGTGTTCCAAATCTACTATATATTACATGTTAGTTAATTTCATCATTAATATAGGACTTATTCATTCATTTTAAAGAAAACATATAAATTATGGTGATTACACATGAGAGTTGTAGACCATGTATTAAGTATTGAATCCTAGTTTATTCAAATGATTACAATTCTATGTTACAACATGTAAGTGTGCATAAATCATGGGAACATCATGTTATTCAGGACTAAATGACCATAAACTCTAACTAGATACTCATTTTAACACACAAGATATAAATTAAACTCGTAATCGGTAAATTAGCTTGCAATCATAGTTATGGTAGTGAGTTTGCCAAATTAATAGACATATTAGATAATAGAAAAGTTATAAGAAGATAATAGGTTAATACTGAGTAGTTTTTAGATCATCAATCATGAGCATATTAGGAAACCTACAATTCACTAAGATGTCAGTAACCATATAACTCAAGCACCATAGAAAAACATAATAATTGGTCAACCATTAATGTATAGTGATTCAAACATTATTTCATGAATGATACAAGACCTAACATCATCCAATCAATATAACAAGCATAGCCATCATCCATAAATCAAATATACGTAAATCATTTTACTTATCTGAGAAGTTAAATTAGGTAGCAACTAGAGAAGGGAATTCCACCCCCCACCTAACCAAAGGCAGCTACATTGTAACCTTTCTTGTAGCTTACCACCCCTGAGTTGGATCCAAGTCTAAAGGGATTCTTCCATAGGGTAAATTCACACCAATGTGTTGGTCAAACACTCAGGATATGGGATCCATTGTCCATGTGAAAAACAATTATATAGAGAGGACCACATTGATCCACTTGTTTCTTGAGTTTAAAACACAGGGCTTGACCCAAATTTTAGAAGGGTGTGTGTCCTAGCTTTTTAGGATTGATTCTAATATGTAGGTGGTTTAATAGTAGATAAGTGGTATCACAGATAACATCAAGCACTTAGTTGTTTCAGAGCCAACGAAAACCACCTAGTAGTTTCATAATCAACATAAAGCACCCGTTAGGTAAGCGGTTTAATAGAAAATTGGCAAGCACTAAGTGGTTTCACATACAACAAGAGTAACTTAGTGGTTAGATTTCAATCCTTTAACAACAAGCTAAAAACACAATCTCACATAAGGATTTCAATGTGCTCAATCACATTCATAGGAATAAACACCAAAGGCCAAATAACACGACCTTAAGATTATAGGGAAAAATCTCATAGTCAACTCCAACATTTCTTAGTCATTCAAGTTATAGTCCACAAATTTCATTCTCTCTAGAATGCATTAGGAGCCTTCCAAACGAATGTGAAAGATTGCTTGAATTAACATAAATGAGAGATAGTGCCTGAGATCCCTTGTCCTCCATTATGAGGGTGTATGTCTCGTTCTCAACATATTTTCATGAGTTTGAGAGAGAGAGAGAGCACTACTTCATTCCTCTCTCTGTGTTTCTCTAGAGTGCATCTTGTCTCTTTGACACCATCTTTTGGAGGGTTGTATCCTCGATTTATGGGGGGGGGGGAATGGAATGGGAACCACCTACCCTTCCGCTACCCTAGTCAAATATCATCCAGATTGTGTGTGAACTCTGCTAACTTCAATCCAACCCCAATCACATCCCATTAAATATACCATACAAATGACTCTTCAAGTATGCAAGCAACCTCAACATTTAATTCAACTAGGTATGGGTCATACCTTTTCAATCCAGGTAGGAAAGAAAGTGTTTTCAAGCATTAAAGCGACTTTAGGAAAAATAAGAGAGCAAGTAAGGTTCTCTTAGACCAAGGTTTTCTAAGGTTGTCCCTTCCATAGTTGTGTTAATTAATTAATTATTTTAAAAGAATAATTAACATATGTTTAATAATAGTTCTATCCATTCATGGTTCTTCCACGTTGGATTTATAGTCACAATTATCATTACAATAAGTAGGTAGAACAAGGGGATGTTACAAAATAGAAGTACGAAAGATGGTGAGGACCAATAGATATCTAATTCTTAAAAGAAATAAAGTAGCACCAAGCAAGGAAGTGAAGACTAGTCAAGATTTAAGAATGGATTCAAAAGAGTTGCTCCACCAAGAAAGCCTTTCAAATCTATGTATCAAAATATCTTTTATGGTTCTTCGATGGTGTTGTTGGACAATTGGAACTCTACGCTACGTGAAGTATGACAATTGACATATGGCATGAGCAGAGGAGGGTAGGCATTAAGCCCTTCCATTACATTGTAGTTAATTAGTCCTGCATTTGAATGTGTGAAAGAACACCCCTTACCTAAGTGCGAAGGAATAGTACCATCTCCAAGATCCATGGCGCCGACGTTATGGTGGTTAAGTAGTGTGGAGCATGCAATAGTCTGGGTGATATTTGAATCTTGAAGGGATATGGACTTTCCCATGTTCACATCTCTTCGGATCGTGTGGGTCTGGTGGTGATCTTCCGTTTATCGCTCATCCTGCAGGATTAATACAGTAACAACTCTCTCCCTACTTCTCTGGGTGAAAATTTCCTTTTCATTCCTTGGCCAGAGGATGTGCTGATTGAAGAACTAGATGGTATTGGGTGTTGGTGCCTTGGGCCTGGGTGTTTTCTTGTTTTGGAATTCTGGGTGGCGTTGCTTCGTTTATTTATGTAAGGTGTTTGTTGTTATTACAAGTGGTGTGAGGATTTTCGGTGGTGGAGATTTTGCTCAGGTCGAGGCTTTAGTGTTGGCTTTGTTTTGGCTCTCTGGGATAGGCATTGCCTGGTTGTTCCTTTCTGGGGTTGTTGGTCGAAGAATTCCCTCGGCAAAGCTCAATGGCTCTGGCATCGGTTAGGTGTTTGGGAGTCTAAACTCCTAGTCTTTCTTGTGCACAACTGGGAAGTGTTCCTATGGCCTTTCTAGGCAAGGGGTTGTTTGGAAGTACTAGCCTAGATTTGTGATTGTTTCATGATGAAATTGGGTAGAGATGACTAGCAGAGTTGGGTTATATTTCCTTATCAAACTGTGGTGTGGAGTGATGGGTTTTTGGTGGAATTCTGTCGATTTTCAAAGTACATCCTAACTGGGTGCATGGTTCTGGGTCTGATTGGGTGGACCTTAGTGTTGATTTGGGTTAGTCTCGGGAGTTTGGGTTACAACATGACCATCAGTATGAAGCCGAGTCTGCATTCCTTGCGTGCCCCCGTATAGGCGAAGGAAGAAGTATCCCGACTTAGGGAGGGGTCAATTGTGCCTGATGGAGTTTAGGGTGATGTTGTGAGAGCGGGTGTTGATAGCAGTAGCTAGGGTGTCGGAATTGTGTGAGGCATCATGTGAGGGGGTCGTGGAGCACATGGTGGGAAAATATATTTATTCATTCCTATGGATGGCAGGGGTAGCAGGATCTTGGCTCAGAGAAGCTGTGGAGGAGGTAGAAAGTGTAGGGGCATAGGACATGGTCGAGTTTCGAGTGCATAAGGGTGGAGAAACATAATGGGTAGCTTGGGGTCTGTTGGACGTTCATCAACTTAGAAAACCTGGAGAAATACGATGCATCAAGAGATGTTCCAATCTATCATGGACATGCTATAATTTCATGAAAGGGTCTAGAGGGAAGAACAAGAGGTATTTATGGCCAATATGAAGCAAATCCATTACTTTCAAGTGCATGTCCATGAAAGAATTGTGGTTGTTTAGCATGTCCATGACAGAATATATTGACCGAGAAGATAAAAAATATGGAAACTTGGATTGCTCACTTTGAGCAACATGTCATCTTCCTGTACCATCCTCCTCCTCCTCGTGGAATGGGGCCAAATAATTCTGCTTCAATCACTTCTGATGACTGATTATGGTAACTGGTGTCTTTCTAGTTCTTTTTTTTTTTGGTATGTAGGGCCTATAAGGCTATGGATCTCTCTGTCGATTATTTTGGTTTTTGTTTGTATCATGGTAATAGCATTTCTCAAAAAACTTGGTCAAGGTGAGACCACATGCATTTTTACATCTTTATATATGCCTTTTGAGTAATGAAAAAACTTTGACTTAAAAAACAAAATAAAATCTTTTATCGTTGTTGTTTTTCATGTAATAATTTTGGTTGTAAGGAAATAGATTACAGATCCTATGTAAGAAATGACTATATGAGGAATAGAAGTAGGGGATCATATAAGATCTCAAGGAATGGTTGTGTGAGCAACAACCCTAGAAGTTTTAATGAGGATGCTATCAAAAAGTACAATTCATTTTCCCCCTGATTAGATCATGATGAATGTTTTGAGTGAAATTATTTTGGTCACAAAGCTCATGATTATAGAGGAAGTATGTTGAGGTCTCCAAGTAAAAGTAGAGAAGAAGACATTATCATAAATAGAAATCAAATAATAAAGGTATGTAGAAGGAAGCAAGAGAAACAAAAAAAAATGTGATCTAGCTCTATATTTTCAAAATAAAGAAAGCCAATGGTATATAGACAATGGATGTTCAAGTGATATGATAGAAGATGAAGCAAATTCCTATCTTTAAACGCAGTTAAAGGAGGCAATGTCACTCTTGGAAATAATAATTCAAAATAAATAATTAGAAAAGGCATAATCAATCTTGATGATGCAAAGTCAAAAATTCATAATTTACTTCTTATTGAAGGATTTAAGCACATTCTTGAGTGTCAGTCAAATGGTTGATCAAGGTTATGATCTCATATTTCACACTAAAATTTGGGAAACAAGAAAAACATGTTCAGGAAAATTGCTAGCAAATGTAATAAGGTCTCCAAATAATGTATATTTCCTCATTGACATTAAAAGAAAGAAAATTTTCTCTGTGGGATCAATATATGTAACAACTTATCAATAAAGAAAATACATCTTTAGGATAAGAAATAGGTGGTTGATCTGATTAAGAAAATGGAAGTGTTATAACTTGAGTTCTAGGAGAGAAATGATGACATGGAAAGTTTGCAGGATGTGGAAAGTGGTTGATGTGAAAATTGTAGATGAGAAGAAGCATTTATTTAAGGGGAATAACCCTTTGATGGCAAAAGGAAAAGTTGCAGTAATGGAGAAGTTACTATTCAGGGGATTCCTATGATAATTAAAGGAGGCAAGTTTTTGACAAAAATAAGCATAAGCCCTAGGGGAGTAGCCCCAAAAAGAAGAAATAAAAGGAATTTCAAGTATAGGGGGAGAAATCTCAGGAGCAATGCTGCAAAAGAGTAAATGTTGCATGCAAGGCAAAAAAAACACAACCTTGATAGGGGGAGCCTAGTTGCAAATAAAGGAAAATGTAAGAAATGAGAGAAAGTAATTGTTTTTCAGTTAACATCTCAAGGGGAGTGTTGTAGCTCGTTTTAATTTTAGACATGTTTAGAAGAAATGTATATATGTATTTGTTAAAAAGAAAAAAATCAATAGAAAAAGGAAAGCAAGGTGAAAAAATTGATATTAAATGATGTACATATGATGGTGGATTAAACTGCTTAAATAAAATGTTAATGCAAAATTAAGTGTAATAAGGTGGTCCTAGTCGACAACATAAGTCAGAGCTTAAAAGTCGAACAAGTTTCAAAGCGTGATTGAAGATGGTAGTGGGGCCCGTGGGATGGAGTAAACTCGACGACAAAACATGTCTGATGGTTAGCTCTCCTAGTCCCCCCCGTAAATACTTTTCAAAAATGCTTCAATTCGCAGATCAATGGTTGGTATTGGTTGTGGGGGGACTCCATCGGGTTTCTTCCGTACTAGATTCTGCCCTCGTATTACGTTGATATGCGAGCGGGTTATGTTGGCAGGTGAGCATGAAGGTATTTTGTCTATTTTAACATTACACTGCTGTCACTTGTCTTCTGCCACCTCATCATCCATGTCAACCATTACTTCATCCATCTTTTCGCCAACTCATTTTTCGAATTTCTCAAAATTGTCATTAATTCTGTTTTCCCACCCGTTACTCTATTTTCACTATAAATCCTATTCAGTATTCATTTCGCTCACTATTGTCCTTCATTCCTACTTTCAAAAATTAAATTGTACAGGTTACAAATCCAATCATCATCATTGACCAATGTTCTGATATCTGTGAAAAGTCTTGGCATCCAACATTTACAAAATGTCAAGAAAACTTCTATCAGAGGTTCCACTTTTCATATTCCTTTGATGGATACTGCAAAAGACATCTTTGCCCCTGTTTGCTCAGTTAATTATATAGAAATTAATCATCAGATTATACTTAATCAAACTTGGTCCCCTATATATGTTGTTGGTATTAGGTCAGGTGTCCTAACTGCTATGATTCCTCAAACTTACATTTTCCTGGAGTTCATAAATTGTCTTGTTGCTGCCCTTTACCCTCAAAAGTTTTTTGTTATGAATAAATTAGGGGAAAATATTTTTCAAGTGTCAACCTTATTATTCAAAAAGCCTTATGCTTTCCATCTGCAAATTCTTACACCCCTTTCTTAGAAGAAGCTTTGTTTTCCACTTTTCAAGACCTGTCTACTTCCAATTATGCTCAATTGACTTTATTTTTTATGCCCGTTGGGAAGCATCTGCTTATGGAGCCTGCTCATTTTCCTATGGATACTTTTGTTGAAGAAGTTAGACCTTTTCTACAAATTTTGGCCAAAATTTTAAGGAGGGAGGATACAAATACTTTGGATAAAGCCATTTTGGGAATGTTTATCTTGATGATGGACCCATAAACAGTTTTTGACTTACCTACCTTCTGGGAGAAAATGGTTAATTCTCAGTTAACATATCTCCCCCTCACTGGTTTCTTATTGATTTCCATCTCTTGTTACTTATCTCTTTTTGTACACTCATGTGGAAATATTTATGCACTTAGGGTTGAATATCATGGACCATCATAAAAGCAAGAAATCAATTATATTTTTTTACTGATGTGGTAAGAAGCACTGAAAGTAACGAAGGGTTGATGTATTTTGATACTTCTTTTCTATCAGTTGTTTATTCAATATTCAACTTCTCTCCTCTACCTTGTTTTTTACCAAAGGCTCAGACTTTGCTTCAAATCAGTAAAGATGTTAAAGTAGGTGATTGGTTTCAATTTGAAGATTATTCAGAGATCAGGTTATATGGAGTAGAAGTGGCACCTTAAAAACTTCCAACTTTTGTGCCTATGAGACTATTTTCATTGGAATTCATTAGATAGAGCTTGAAGGTAGATCAAATACATTTTGTGCCAGCAAAGAAGGGGTACTTATTTAAATTGACAAAGATAGTGGGACCTTTCATTGTAAATAACAGGCAAGTTGCAAGAGAACTACATGAAGCACTTGAAGAAATGAATTTACAGTTGGGTGAAAAGTGGGCATATGACCCACATCACATTATTTCAAACATGTGGGTGGAAAATGAATATGCTCCCTTTATACATGAAGATCAAACAGAGGTGGAGAAATTAGCCAATGGATGGAAAACTAATTTGTCAGGAGGGGTGGAATTGGAAACTCCTCATCAAAGTGATAAGAGTTTAAATAGAAGTAGTGAAGATGTGATTGATATAGAAGAGGAAACAAACATAAATTCTAAAATTTCTAAGGGTGGAAGTTCATCATATGTTTCATGTTTTCAGTTACAATTAGGAGAAGTTGTTTGTACACCATCTTCTCTTGTTCCATAAGAGGCTGGAAAGAGTTCAATGTCAATGATAAAACAAATGTACTCTCAAATTGAAGAAAGAAACAAGAGGGTTAGAGAAAACATGGAATCCCAGGTGGAGGCACAATTTGTTTCAGATTATCAAACCATACTTATTTTTGCTATGGACTTGGAGAGGAACCAACTTAAACTAGCCTTCTCTCACCCTTCTGCTTTAACTGTGTCTTCTTCTTCAAGTTTCAATATTGTCAACTTGACATTGGATGCTAGGGAAATCCCTCTTCCTGACAAAATCAATTTGCATAGGCAGACTGGTGAATTAATTTACAGTGATTTGAAGAAGACCTCCTTAGCTACCATTAGAGTAGAGACTCTACTAGAAAAGGTGGTTAACCAACTAAAGCTGGAAAAATATAACTCTAGATCTTTAACCACTCAGAATGAAGAGCTAAATAAGATGATTTTTAATATTGGAGTAAATCCAGAGGACATAAGTGTTATCCAACAATTATTGTAGAGAGCAGAAACATAAGTCCAAGTGTTAAGGAAGAAACTGAAGATTCCTTTAATAGAACACACAATGGATTCAGAAGTAGAACAGGTGGAGAAGGAGAAATAAGGTTTTACTGAAGATTTGATACAAAGAAGTGATGAAATTTCCAAGTTGAAATAAATAAACACTGTCCTACAACAAAAAAATTGACTCTCATGTTTGTACTATTGTAATACTAGCTGATTCGAAAGACCCAAATGATAAGCTGACTAGAGTCATGACCGACCTAGATGAAGATTTCTGAGAATGAAATGAAGAAAGTGCAAAGGGACTACGAGACTTCCTTGAAAGTCATAAGGGCAAATGAAAGAGAAATAGCAATGTCTAAAGAAAATGCAGACAAATCTAGGAATTAAAAGAGAATGTGAAGGGGAATATGCCTCTTATTCAGGCCAGATAAATCCTATGGAATGACATCATTGATACTATTAGAAACATCTAGGAGTCATTTTACATAGTAGAAGAAGAAAATATCATTATAAGAGATTTGGAAAATATAATTATGGAAAATAAACAAAACTTACAGCAAAAAGCTCAATTCACAAAGAAAATGATTGATTTCCTTAATTCAAGAACTTCTCAGCAGTTAAGGGAATTAGGAGTTAAAGATACGACTAGATATGTGCTAGAAATAAATAAAATTATTGTGAAGAACCTCTACAGGAGAAAAAAAGAAGAAGACAAAATTAACAAAGGTTAAAGAAGTTGTAATGAAGTTCAACACTGATTTTGGTAAGAGGACTAGAGCAGGTTTGCCTTCATGCTAGGACCAACAGAGTATTTTATTACCCTGGGAGACTTATGAAACTTTTCCGGTGGAGGAAAAAAGAAAAACTGGATCAACTCATGAAAGAACAAAAATGTTGAAGGGAGTTACTATTATAAACCTTTTTGCAAAGGGAGTTTTAGCTGTCGTGGTTGATAAGAACTATTTTTGTGGACAAACCAACTTATAGCAGAATCATTAACTTCAAGATGGCACACACAAGGTTTGTCAAGAGTCCCAGTTCATATGGAACCATGTGGAAAAAATGCAGAGAGTGGATGTCATCAACAACAACAAGTGTAGAAGAAGGACCTTCATTTGCAGCTCAATCTTAAATCACCAAATGAAGCAGCGCCACCTGTCATACAAAAGTTTTGTCATATATCTTGAATGATGTATTAATGTTTTCTCTTTTCATAATGTAAAGTTTGAAAGAACTATTAATTCTGAAGTAGTTTAGGAAGTTATGCAGTTTTGATAGTGGACATTCTCTTAATTGCCCTTCTGAAATTTTGTATAAATCTAATTCAGAAAAAGGAATGAGGGTTCCAAGTTTTGGACCTCAGAAGCAGAAAATAATTGTATCTTTCAATCTTCATGTGGATTTGAATAAAGTATTTTGAAGTGATTCTAGACATCTGTTGAGTACAAATGTGTTTCCTGTTATCTTCACTTTATGTTTTTCTTCATAGAAAAGAGTAATGAAGTTGTTGGCCTTTAATTTTAAAGTTTTGCAAAATCAGTTTCCTGTAAGTTAAAGTTGAAATTTCCTTAATCATGCACTCCTCTTTTCGATATATCATCTCCTGCTAATTCTATATTTCTTCTAAGGTTGAAAACAACAATTTTGCATTAAGTTGCCCGAGTTGGAGACTTTCCACTCTCTTTTCTAACTGTTCTTTCATTAAACTTTTATTTAACATCAGAAGGCCACTTTGAATCATTGTTCTTGTCCATTAAAGATAATAAAGACATTGTCATTTAATCATAATTTCTGGGGTTTGAACAATGGGACAACAAAGTCATCTTTTCATAGTTTTAAACAAATGTCTTGGGCCTTGAACTCTCTTCAGCCGTAGGTTGTCTTCCAAGGTACAACAGGGAGAAATTGTAGTAAGGAGTAAAAGAAACCATTTTCCATTGATGTCAAAGGGGGAGAATATGTAGACATAAGAATAGATAGAAAACAGGGGGAGAAGTTGTAGCCACTAAGGGAAGTTACAAATAAAGAAAGAGTTGCAGTCACTAAGAGAAGTCGCAAACACTAATAAAGTTGCATATAAAAGAAGATATATAGATAATGATAAGTACATGTTTAAGGGGAGAATCTGTTTCCATTAATGTCAAAGGGGAGATGTTGCAGGCACAAGTAGAATTGTAGACAGGGGGAGTTCTTCAGTATTATTCTAGATTTGAAGAAGTGTTGCCATCAATGATAAAGGGGATATTGTTGGAAATATTTTTTTCATTGATGTCAAAGACATGGGGAGACTACAATAGGGAGAAATTGTAGTCGGGAGTAAAAGCAACACTTTTCCATTGATGTCAAAGGGGCAGAATATGTAGACACAAGGATAGATAGAAAACAGGTGGAGAAGTTGTAGCCACTAAGGGAAGTTACAAATAAAGAAAGAGTTGCAGTCACTAAGAGAAGTTGAAAACACCAATAAATTTGCATATAGAAGAAGATATATAGATAATGATAAGCACATGTTTAGGGGGAGAAACTGTTTTCCATTAATGTCAAAGGGGGAGAAGTTGCAGGCACAAGTAGAATTGTAGACAGGGGGAGTTCTTCAGTATTATTTTAGAATTGAATAAGTGTTTCCATCAATGGTAAAGGGGGATATTGTTGGAAATGTTTTTTTTCATTGATTTCAAATACAGGGGGAGACTACATATGTCCAAGATAAATATTAGAAAATGAAGATTGTTGGAAATATCTGTTTTGGAATTTTGATGTTCAATTTGGATACCCTACCTTTGAAGGAAAATTTTCTCTAATTTCCTATCTCAAATTGGAGAATAGGGTATATGGTTGGAAAGGATTTTTTATATCTTTTCAATGATGTATGGAACTCCCTCTAACACCATAGAAATGAGGAGATATGAAAATTTTCATCATGATGACCCAACTAAAGTACAAGTAAGCTTACCCAACTAGTTTTACAAGTTCAACCCATAAGTGAATGTAGAAACATTATAAATAAATGATAGATGATTTCTTTTGAAGTGTACCCAAGAAAGAATATATATGAGGTTTGAAAAAGGAATTGAGGAATATTTTTGGGGTGATTCTTGGAATTTAAAGGTGGAAGCAAAAGTGTGATTTATGGGGTGAACGAATCATCTTGTCATTTTCACTATAAAATTTCTTCTAAAATGTTTGAAATCATGAACTTGGAGGATATATAATATATTTTTGTACTTGTGATTAAAATTTCAAACATTGGTTTACCATATTTTTGGAGATATTCTCTGACGAAGTTAGGCTTCTTGAATGCTCCTGAAATCTGCTTGAAATAGGTCTGCTTAGAATTTTTGCTATAACTTTTCTTCTAATATCTTTCATACCATGAAAATTGAGGGTATAAATACAAAATATTCAACATGAACATGTAGTTAAAATTTCATACCTTGCTTCACTATAATTTCATAGATATGCTTTGAGGAAGTTAGGCTTTTGAATGCTCCTAAAATCTACAGGTTAGCTTGGTATTTTTTCTATAACTTTCTTTTTGCGATGTTTTATACTATGAAATCTAGAGGAGATAGAGAAGATATCTCAAGTTACCTGTGGTATAAATTTTATACCTTTTTTTCGATATAATTTTGGAGGTATGATTAGAGGAAGCTAGCGTTCCTCAATGCTCCTAGAACATGCTTCAAATATCTTAGCTTGCAATATTTTCTATAAATCTCTTTATAATATGTTTTAGACTATGAAATATATAGTGTATAGAGAAGAGATATCAAGGTACATGTGTTAGAAATTCCATACCTTGCTTCTCAATAATTTCATATATATGATTTGAGGAAGTTAGTGTTCCTAAATTCTCTTGAAACATTCTTCAAATAGGTCATACTGGAATTTTTGGTATCTTTATTTATGAGATTTGTAGAATGTGAAATATGGAGGAGATAGAGAAGAAATATCTAGCTACATGTGGTAAAAAGTTCAAAACCATATTTCCAAAATTGGATATAGGGCATGTTGTGCAATTTCGTTCTTGGGAAGAAGGCAAAAGCAACAAGTTTTGGGAGAAGCAAACCTAGTGAAGGAAGAAAAAAAAAGTAGACCTAGTGAATCCAAAAGTAGCTAATAGGCCTGGTGAAGGAAGAAGAAACAAGTATACATGGTGAAGGAAGAACCAACAAGAAGATCTGGTGAAGGTAGAAGAAACTATTATACTTGGTGAAGGAAGAAGTAACTAACACACTTCGTAAAGCTATAAGTCGTAAGAAGAATAAGAGAGGATTGATGTCTCTAGTATGTTGGTTCCTACAAATATTGCAATAGAGGGGATTGGTCTTTCCTGTAGTTTGGTGCCTACAAATTGATGTAATAGTAGGTTGGTCCCTACATGATCTTTCATATAAAGAATTTTTGTGGTTTTCTCCCATAAGGGTTTCCACATGTACCATTGTTACTTGTTTAGTTTATGAGATTGATTTTTTCATGATTTTATAATTTTTAAATAAGTAAAAATTTTCATTATATTGATTCAACCCCCCTCTCAATGAATCCAAAAATATATTCTTCTAGATTTATATCTCCCACTTGAGGTTTTTTTTTTTTTTTAGGAGTGTCATCTTACAAAAATTATATTTTGTTTTTAATTTCAATGCATTTATGTCCCAGATACCAAGGATGAAACTATATAATTGAAACTTAAGTTGCATTATGGCCTATGGAAGCATCCAAACTATCCCATGATTTTGGAAAGAACACAATAAATTGATACAATTATCACCATTGTAATCTTAATATCAGTAGATAACCACAATATTGAATGCATTAGATTCTCTTTCATTTAGAATCCATCCTTCACCCTCAATTTATATAGATTTTTCTATAGGAATAATTTTTTCACTAGGGAATTAGACTGATGCAAATTTCGTAACTTGTTCCATAATTCCTTTGTTGTAACTTCTCCTGAAACATTTAGTAATACTAAATTTGAGTGACACAATTGTATTGTGCTCTTTTCCTTTCGATCCAACTTGGTCTGGTCTTCTATCGACATCCTCATCAGCATAGTACCCAAATACATAGTGATCCACCAATCCTTGTCCAACAAAAAATCTTCCATTTGAGCTTCCACAGCTCAACAATTTTCCTATTGAATTTCTCAATCTCTATCTTTGAACTACTTTCCATTTCCTTTTACCACAAGAATCAATTCCCAAATGTCCCACTATAGTAGGGGCTACCACAGGCTTGAGCAAATCCCTTAGCCAAAAAATCATCCCCTTGGAGCCAAAATTATATTATACCAAATGTAGGTTTTAATCCTATGCAATTAATTGTTGCAAAAAAATTCTTAATAAAATAAAATAAAATGTATTGGAAGAAATACACATTAACACAAATATTTTACCTTAGAAACCCAAACTAGGAAAGCCATAAATATTTCTTTAATATATTTATCTTTACAATAGTACAATACACTATATGTGTGTGTCAATTGGTGTTATCTTGAGTGGTTGGCTAAATCGATTTTATCCTCCCCACCTAGGTTCAAATCCCCTCTTGCTGACATATTGAGTTATAATGCATTGATAAATATTGTTGACAAGGATTTGTGCCTTTGAATATTGTTGTATTGGCTTCGAGCCTTGTGAACTATTAAGTAAGTATACATATGGGTTGGTCTGGTACCAGCAACCTCACTCTAACCTTCGAGTTGAGAGGAGGTTGATTTATTTCCTTGTGATTTAATATATGAGTGTGTGTGCACACACACACAAACATAATTATAATATATAACAATAGAACCACACACACACACACAATGGTACGACAATGGTAATTAAGTTCACAGTGACTTGGTACCATTTTGCCTAGATACCCCTTTTTCATTTTATTTGTGTTTTTATTTTTCTAAAATTAATTAATCCACCATGGAAGAACACCCTAGATGGGTTTGAGAGATCCCTAGTGTTGTTTGACTAGTTTTTATTTGGGATACATCCCGAATAGGTTGACTCACTTGAAGTGTAACTTGGGTAGGTTGAGATATGGATTGAACAGATTGACAAGTAGGAACTTGAGGCATAGCCATAGTAGGTTGAGAGGTTGGGATCTGAGTTAAGACCAAACTAGGTTGAACAAGGAAGGAAGGATTCTAAGGAGTAACAACCATTCCTGGAAATGGAGCACCCATATGAAGAGGACTTGTAACGAGTGGAGCACCAACTTGTAACACCTGATCAACATATGGGAACATGCCAGCAATAGGTTGCCCCCAAGCCGGAGGATAAGGAGTGTAAGGAAGCCACTTCCCCCTAGTGGGAGGGTACCTAGTATAAGATGGAGTGGGTTGTTGTCGATGCCCTAAACCATTGATAAACAATCCATGCTACTGATATAATGGATTTTGAGATGTAATAGGTTTTGGATGCTCGATAAATTCAAACCAGATAGTATTCCAGATGAGGAACGTTGAGAAGTTTATGGACTAGTTGATGCACCAGAAAAGGTTCCAGACAATGATTGGTATCTAGGTGGCACAAATACACCACCATATAAGTGAGTTGTAGTTGAAGTGGCAAACATAGAAGTTGCTGCAACTTTGGTTGATTCACTCACGATGGCAAATAGTGGCTGACAAACCATTGATGACCCAGACATGGTTAGGCTTCTCAAAGAAGTTTTCCAAGGAAAGTTCAAAGGTGAATTAGAAAGAGGAGTTTGATGTAAAGGAGCTCATGTTTGAGTATTAGAGGTAAAGATAGGAAAATCGTGGTACATAGGAGGAAATTCCTATTGTAATGGTATGCAAATAGGAGTTTGAGGGCTACGAGAATCCTCTTGAAGAATATTCTCTATGCTCAGTAATCTAGGTGGAAGGGGTTCTTATTTAGTTCCCAAAGACAAAGGTTGTGTGTGAGATGAAGGTAGAGTTTCTGAAGTGATAAGTTCGACAATATGAATTACCTCAAGTTGCAATAATTTTAACTTGACAAAGTCGGTTTCAATGACCTAAGGTTCTAATGACTCAACAAATTTAGGTTGAGTGGCTTCAATTATTCAACCTCACTAGTTTCCAAAGAGGTAACTTCGGGAAAAGTACTAATGGGAAGTGATGATTCTGGTTGATTAACTTCGGATGTAGTTCAAGAAGGGTTAGCTTTTGATGTACTAGGTTTGGTAGTTTGCATTTTCTTGTTTTTACGATGTCTAGGTGTTGCCTCAGGAGGTAGAGGAGGCAATATTTGCATTCTACAAGGAGGACAAGGGTGTTCTTACACAGTGGATTAATTAATTTTAGAAAATTAAAAACACAAATCAAACAAAAAGGGGGTAGCTAGGCAAAAAGGTTTACCAAGTCACTTTGAACAACAATATACCATTGTCGGTGCAGGGAGTTCTTATCCAATTACGAATCTAGGGTTTTAGATCCACCTTTGATGGAGGGATAGGATCAAAGGATAAGTGGTGAAAAATCCAAAGTAGGGAAGGATAGGATCCAAATGTTTTATCCAAGGTAAGTAGTTGAAACAATTTCTGGATTTCCTAGAAGGGGAAGCTTTCAGAATCCTGATCATTCTCCCAAATTTCTAGAACCAATGCAGGTGAAAAGGGGAGCAACCTACTTGTGACCAACACAAGCCACAATGGAGCAACCTGTAGGTGATAGCACCCCAGTAGGCATACATGGATTGTTTGTCCTAAAACTGACATAGATGAAGTAGTTTAGGGCTCAAACTCTAGGGTATGAAGGGAACATGCTTAAGGCTTTGTGCAAGATGGTGACAAGGGGGAATAGGATGTTGATTTATCCCATTGGGACGCTCACTGATTGAATGTGACAAAACAGACTATAACAAGGTTGATGTTAAGGTCAACCACGAGTATTATATTTTGTTAGAGGCCATCCAAGAGGGATACAAGAAAGGACCTAGAGTTTTAGGCACACTTTGGAAGTAAATGTAGCAACAATGAGGGCTTAGGATTACCAACTAGGGTAGGACATAGCCTATAACTCTAGGATGAATTTAGAGGTTTGATTGTAGGGTTGATCAACAAACACAAGGGCATATTTGTGTTGGACAACAGGGGTAGAATCTACCAAGTGGGAAGCAAAGGTTGTTGAGTGTTATTCATGAAGTTTTTTCAAAAATGGAATTGTGAACAATAATTTTTCAAGGGCTAATAAGAAATGGGTTGATGGACAAAGTCTTTGTGAGTATTTGATGCATTTTGTGATTTGAAAATGCAAGTGATCTAATGGAATTGATAATTGTGAGTAGCTGATTGGACAGAGGAGTTAATGGAGCAATTTATTTGTGTAGAGGAGGAAAAATACATGCCAAGTGTCGGGATAATTTGAAATGAAAAGGATGAATGAGAATTGATTCCATAGAAAGTAAGTTTGTTTGTTTATCTATGTATTTCATGGTCATATTTTCAATATAAAAAATCATATCACGAGACCTAATATTATATAATGTGTATACTAGTTGCACTAGTGATCGAGGGCCATGATCCCTAGTACGTGAGCACCATGATTCATTTATTGATGGATTGATAAAATAATCGAGATTTGGGCTCAAATACCCATGTAATTAATTGATTTCACTGTTAAATATTTCCTCTTTTCAAAGTGCTAGTAAGTTGAGGACTCCTAGTGCATTTTTGTGTGTGATTATCCTTAGACTATGTCTAGGGCCTAAGGAAAAATTCAACACATACATATACTAATAACACTAACAGGATATATTGCATCAAGAAATCTCACAGTGGGTAGGTTAACAACCTAATGTAGCACAATAAGGTAAGGGAGTGGGAATTACATTCACCCCTCCTTCAGAAAAATTTGTCTCAAAGTTGAAGTTAAGAGGATAGAAAAAATGGGGTAAAATGAAAACCAGACACAATTAAACAGTGAGAAAAGTGTAGGCACTGAAACTAAGTAAAATAATAAGATGAAATCACCTCCCATCTAGATATCAAGCTAACCTATATCCTCCCATCCTCCCTGACCTACTTCTTCTCCCATCCTGTCTATCCTTTGCTGTAATATATTGTGGCATTAGTTATACTAATCTAACCAATGATAGAACCAAACTGGTGAAAATGCACGACTCTAGATTTGGAGGTTATACAGTGAGAAATTCCTCCACCCCTCCTCAAAGAACTAGGGTCGACACCCTAACATGGACAACACTATGGCACTGGTTCCATATGCTTATCATCGAATTATAGTGAGGTAGTCATGTTATTCAAAATTTTCAGCTTAACCATGTCATAACCATGCATATAAATTAATACAATAAATAATAGAATAGTGTACATCATACCATTACTCATTCAATGTCCCGACATTTGCAAGTTTCTCACTTGAATCTCTAGCTATTACATATCCTCCTTCCAGTCTACAAGTTAGTTTTCGTCCAAGAATGTAACAACAACATACATATATACATGTGATCCTAATCATCATATATCAGATGTAGTATCCACATACCATTTTTTTTAATTAACATCAATATAGAAGAAGTAAATCATACATCGACTATTTTAATCACAAAGCATAGTTCATGAAGTGTTTTATATAAATAAGTCAATTTGTAAAATTTGAAATGCAATAATATTACACAACATTCATCAATAATACACCATGAAAATACAAATAGGGCCTTAGTATAAGTGGCTACATTTTTCAAAATATGGAATCACATGTGTTCAAAAAGTGAGGGGTAGTCTCTATGTAAGGTCTCTACATCCTCATAGGTAGAAAACCTAGGACATATTTGTCCCATTGGACCTTAACCTGGTCCACCAAGCGATGCTTGAGTTGTCAAACCTTACAATCCAATATGTTTAATGGTTCAACCATAATAGTTCCCATGTTCAATACCTACAATTCCCTCTAGTTTTATTTATGAGATTCATTAGAAAGATAATTTCATAAAACATATACAAGTAGGATGGAAGCACAAGATGATTAGAAATTGGTCCCATTTTCTCTTTGATCTTAAAAGGTGTTATAAATCAAGGTGAAAACTTCATCCTTTTCCAAAACCAAATGGTGCTTTGGTTGGGTTGGTTATGAATAGAAACTTGGTCCCCCAATTCATAACTTTGATTAGTCCTATGTGCATTGGCATACTAGCTCTCATGTCTATCTTGTGATTCCTTTAATTTGTAGAATTTGAACCACCTAATCCTCCATTACTCGTAAAAAATCAAGTCCTACTATTACTCTATCCTCCAACCTTTCCCAACTCAATGGTGTCTTGCATGGCCTCCCGCATAGATCTTGATAAGGAGGCATCCTGATTGAACTATGGTAACTATTATTGTAGGAAAACTCTATTAATGGTAGGTATTCCTCCCATTGAGTCTGGTTATCTATAACATACATTCTAAGCATGTATTCCATAAGTTGATATACTCTTTCCATTTACTCATTAGTTTTTGGATGATATGTAGTGCTCAAGTTCAACTGAGTCCCCAATGCTAATTGTAAAATTTTCCAAAACGTAGAAATAAATCAAGAGTCTCCATAAAAAAATGATATTCATGGGTAATCCATGTAGTTGGATAAATTCAATAATAACCACTCATGCTACGTCAGTCACATCCCAAGTGACTCTAACTAGGATGAAATGGGAACTTTTAGTCAACTTCTAAACTGTGACCAAAATGGTGTTTTGCCTTTATGTCATAAGTAATAAACCTACAACAAAATCCATAGAGATGACATCCCATTTAGACATAGGGATGTTGTGCAGTTTTAGGAGTCCTACTAGGTGGTGATGATTGGCCTTCATTTGCTAACATTCAAGACATTTAGCAACAAATTGGAACACTTCACACTTCATGCCTACCCAAAACAAAATATTATTCATGTCAACATAAATCTTTGTCATGTCAGGATGTGCATAGTAAAGCATTTTGTGACTCCTTGAGGATTGTTCTTTGTGTACTCCCTTCTTTAGGGATTTATATTCTTCTTTGAAATATTAGTATCCCATCTACCTCAAAGGTACAACCCTAAAACTATGGTTTTATCTACTTCCCACCATGGAGCATAGATGTAACCTCTATATACCAATTGTCTCCAAAGAATTGTTCTATCACAAGCTCCCTCAAATTGACCCTCAAGGGTACCAGGGAGAAGATATGTGGTCTTCTTCCTAATGCATCAGCCACCACATAATGCTTTCCCTTGATATATGAAATCCAAAAATCATATTCACTCATGAATTCACTCCATCACCTTTGTCTAGCATTACAATCCCTTTGAGTGAAGAGATTCCTAAGGATCTCATGATTAGTATTTAGCTCAGAGCTTCTCTTGAAAATGTAATGCCTCCAAAGTTTCAAAGCTAGAATTTCCACTATTGATTCTAAGTCATGGGTAGCATGCAATTCTTCATATTTCTTCAACCTCTTGGATGCATAAGCTAATAGTCCCCCTTAAGGAATTAGGATTTCTCTTAATCCTTGCTTCGAAGAATCAACGCAAACTATGAATTCCTTCTCCATGCCTAGCACTCGAAGGATTGAAGCACTAGTAAGTAATCTCTTCAACTCAATGAATTGAATGTTTAATTCATCTATCCATTCATACCTAACTCCCTTCCATTGTAACATGGTGATGGGTTTCACAATTTTTTAAAATGCTTCCATGAATCTTCTATAATAACCTACTAATCCCATGACGCTACTCACATCATGAAATTTTTTTAGCATTAGCAAATCTATTATGGCCTTCACCTTTTCCAAGTCCACTGAAATCCCTTCTCCTGAAATGATGTGGATGGGATATGAATCTCCTTCCAAAACAAAGAGGATTTTTAAAGTTTTCCATACATCTTATTTTCCTTTATGCAACTCGACACAACTCTTAAGGAATCCTCATGCTCCTTTTCATCCTTGGAATACATGTGAATATAGTATAGAAATACTTGCATGCAGTAGTCCATATACTTCTGAAACATGTCATTCATGAGGCTCATGAACACCATTGGTGCATTGGTTAAGCCAAATGAAACTATTATGAACTCATAGTGCCCAAACCAAATCCAAAAGGTAGTTCTTGGGATGCCACCTTCCTTAATCCTTAACTAGTGATATCTAGATCACAAATCAATTTTCAATAAAACCACCAATCCTTTTATTTAATCAAAGATATCATATATTTTGGGTATCAAATACCTATTGTTTAAATTTCCTTGATTAAAGTCCCTGTAATCCATGAACAATATTAAGGAATGATATTCGTTCTTGAAAAAAATAACTAGGGCACCCCATGATGAAATATTGGCTTTAAAAATTCAAAAATCTAATAAACCCTTTAAATGTATGTTCATTTCACAAAGCCATGGAACCATGATCCTATAGGGTATCTTGTATATTGGTTCCACACCAAAATTTAATTCAATTGTGAAATAAATCTCCCTCTCAGGAGGTAACCTAGAAACTCTTTGGGAAAAACATCCTCAAAATATGACATAATCAATTTTTTATCTAGGGAGGGTCCCTTCTCATCAGTTACTACCTCAACCACATACACTTTACATCCCTACTCGAGGGAACACTTTACCTTCATCATTGAAATGAATCACAGGGACACTTCCCTCTTGATACCATGATCCCAGTTGATCTACCTTAATCATCTAAATAGATCACTTTCTTTTTGAAACAGACCACCAAAGCTCGATGAGCTTCTAGCTAGTACATTCTAATGATTGCATTGTGTGTTCCTAGGGTGGTGACATTTGCATTTAACTTAGTTGTACACACCTTGACGTTCATGAAAAAACAATCAAAACTAGGTTCTACCATCTCGACTTTTTTAAATTCATCATGCTCATATGATACCAACCCACTTTTTCTAAAGCAAATGGTGAAATGAAATTATATGTATCACTAGAATCCAACAAAATTTAAATTTTACATGATTTGTCATACCTGATTCTTCTACCATAATTGATTGGTGTTCAACTTGTTGGTTATCAATGTTGCATAGGTCCAATGGTGATTGCCTACTCTTCCAATTTATGATTTTGTTTCTATATGAGTGTTACCAAGTTGTGACTCAGCGAATTCACGCTAGTAGTGAGGTCCACCACATCCCCAATAAGTAATGCAAGGTGACTTCCAGTAGGATTGGAGATCATAAATAAATATAAATCCATTAAGTCCAAGTAACAATAACTTCTCTCTTAGGATGAGAAGAAGGTTGATTTATTTCCTTGGGCAGTGACCAATGCCCAAAATTTTTAGTCAATTGGGGTTATCTCAAGTAGTTTGGTGGAATGGATATTGTCTTTCCCACCCAGGCTCAAATCCATGCTAGTGACATGATAAGCTATAATTCCTTATAATTATTGTTGTAATTCCTTCTTACCAATTACTATTGTTTTACTGGATTCAAGCCCTACGAACTATTAAGTGAGTATACTTATGGACTGGCTAGGTACCAACAACTTCACTCTAGCCATCACGTTAAGGGGGAGGTTGATTTCATTC
>APFE030546807.1:176817-209997 GCA_000404065.3 Pinus taeda
TATAAAATAAAATGAACTTAAAAAAAAAGGCACTTGGTCCTCATGTAGGCCAAGGCCTTGCATGAGGCCCATGTACCACCTTTCTTTACAATGTTAACCCAAGATGGGAAACAACCACATTGTACCTTCTCTCTTCTGCACCCACTCCCCCAAAAAAAAAAACTTAGTTCCATCTCCTATGCAGCGAAGCACATGTCTATCCTCTCATTTAGTTTTCATGGAACATGCATGTCTTCGTATCAATTTTTCACTTAGAAATAGTTTCCTTCAATGACATGCCCACAACAATCTCCTGGATGGACTATGCTGCCACACAATGGTAGAGGGCTCCATAGTTAAGTGGATCATTTTTCTCTGAGGTATGGACTTTCCATAACACGTAAGATAAAGACGAGCCTCTATTAAGCACTACATGCACTGTTGAATGTTGTGGTAGAGGAAATATTTTAGCAGAGATGAGAAATGGGACTGGCCACAGGTTTTCATTTGTTGGATTGGCATCTTAGCTCTCTCATGTTTTTTTCATTAATTTGTCTTTGTGTCCAGAGACCTAGAGACCAAATATCAATATGAAATTAGTGATTTTTACTACAATAACATATTCGTGCCACTCCACAGGGAGTGGATGGCTCAAATTGCATCATAGGGATACAAATAAAGGTTATAATACCTCGCCATTTCACTAGATTCTTATTTAGAGTGTGCCTAAGATGTTTAAAAATTGGTTCTAACATGAACATGATTCGATGGTGGTCGCGAGGTCGAGTCTATAGATGTAGACAAATTTCTTGCAATTACTGAAGTAACATGCATTTCACTATCTCTTGTTCTAATAGTTTAGACATCACTAGGATACTCTGATACCCATTTATGGATTACCGACCCATTTTTTCCCTTGTTCTCATTGTTCTCTTAATTGTCCATTGCTTTTATTTATAATATAAATTGTGTTAGCACTCATACCTGAATGAGTAATCATAGAACATGAAAACCAATGACCGTGTACTAGATTTGGTAAAGGTAGCTTCATGTCAGTGAGTTCTTAGTAGGATTGATGTTGGGGAGTGTTTAAACAATATGCATTTATACGATATTGGGGAGTGTTTATACAATATGCATTAAGCTTGAGCCTAAAGAATCTATATAACTAAATTTTATTGTGATATGATTTGGATAATTGAATTTTATTGTAATTTGCTATATGATTTGGGAACATTCATATTATATAATTTTGTGATCTATTCATAGAATTAAGTTTCCCTTGATTAATGGTGGCTTGATGGAATTTCCTTTTTATTTGTTTTTTGCAACTAAAATTAAGGGGAGTTTTGATTCAAAGTCTTGTGTAAAGGATAAATTTATATTCTTAAATTTTATCATATGGATTGGGAATCATTTTACACAAAAGAAATTTACACTTTGTGCCTTGAATCCTTACAAATTTGTGTTATTGGTGTGCTTCTAATGAGATCTAATCATCATTAGGGGAATTTTGAGGTATAAAATGGACCTCCTAAGGAAAATATAAAATAACAGTGGAAATAATAAAATAAAATTAGATTCCATCATCAAATTTTAGAGGGAAAAAAGAAAAAACTACTTTTTCAACTCGTATTTTCAACTTGTCTCCCTATAGGTTTGCTCAAATTTAGAGCGGGAACACTCGTTGGATGCATAATTTGGTTCCTCATCCAAGGAGTACCCATGTTTCATACTTTCAATGGACCTTGCTACATGAAAAATGAGAAATACATGAAAAATGTGATTGCAATCACGTTTTTTCATGTATTTCTCAATTTTCATGTAGCAGGGTCCATCGAAAGTATACAACATGGGTACTCCTTGAATGAGGAACTAAAATTTTGCATCCAACGAGTAATCTCAATCAAAATTTGATTAAAACGTTGGGAGATAAGTTGCAAATACAAGTTGAAATAGAAGTTTTATTATTTTATTATTTTTTAATCTTTTTACTTTTTTACTCAAAAAATGGTGAATCATACCTCATGGTTGACATCATCATCTTGAATCCTATTGGTTCTTATAAAGTTTATTTCAGTTATACATTTTTCTTAGGAGGCCCATTTTAGACCTCAAAAGTTCTCTAATGCATATTTGAGATATTTTTTACAGCAAATATAAAATAAACATAACTTGAACAACAAACTTTCAGTTAGAAATTTGCATGCTACATTCTTTTTTCTATTTTGATATCACATTTTTGAACTTCTCGTAATTATCACTAAATATCTTTTTTGGATTATAAAAGGTATAATATTTTCAATTAAACATGAATTATTTTTATCAGTTATTGTGCATCAGCTTCAACCTGAGAATGTTCATCATGGTTTCTAGACATATATCCCTCGTTCATGCAATCATGCAATTTAAGAAGCATGTGTGCACACGTGGTCTACACACACACACACTCTACTCCACTTACCAAAGAGTAGTTTGTCCCTAAAAAAGGTAGCATTTTATCTCCCATGTAGTGCCAAAAAAAATCGAGAGACTTTGCTTTCATCTATTGGTACATATTCTATAGGGTGGAAGGCATTAGGAGCATATGACAAAATTATAACATGTCATGGCTATTTCAGTGATACTTATGGATTACTAGATTATTGGCACACATGCTCTAGGGTGGAAGGCATTAGGAGCATATGACAAAACTATAACATGTTATGGATATTTCAGTGATACTTATGAATTACTAGATTATTCTCTAAGAGCTACAACAAAACTTCTGGATGCATTGAATTCATTTTTGTGCGCAATCCCTAACAATAGAGCACATTTCTTTTCATCTATATTTACCTAAGATTTGTTTTTAATTTCGGAATCTCCGGGCTATATTTGAGAAATGAGGATTACAACATATGTTTTACGTTGAATGTACATATGATCCAAGGATTAAATTAGTGCCATCTCACTTTGAAATTTAGCATGTCTTGATTCATGCCTCAAGCCCCCACTCCATCTTATTATGCATGCCCAAGCTCATAAATTATAGAGCCAACAACAAATTTCCTGGGAATAGGGATAGTGGGTTAACAAAGTGATTGCCACATCAATATGAGGAGGATGAGTAATTAATTTTATTGCAGAAGCTCCTCCTTTTAATACTCCACCTCCTTAACATGTCTTGAGGACATCAAGTGATATCTTACACTCTTTTTGGTATCTCTTTCTTCGATTTAATGTTTAAATTATGTTTTACATGCTTTAACTTTCTTTTTGAGATTGTATTTGTGTTTACATTAGTTAAGTATTGATATAACCTAGCCTCTTTCCTTTGCAGGTAATGACTTTATACGCATACACAAGGTAGGAAGAGGGGTATTAGTGTGTGTAGATGGGTTTTAGGGTCCATATTTCAAATATAGGTTGCGATACCATGTGTGGTAACCCCCTTCTCGGGGTCTCAAGTTTGTATAAAGAATAACTACTTATGAAGGAAAACAAAAATACATTGTTATTGTGACTACACATATTTTTTTCTATTCACTCCACATTTTTTTTTCATTTTTATATTTAATAGCATATGCAATTCAAATAATTTAACAAGAAAAATTAACAAGGAAATACTTGTTTATGGTGGCATAGTTGTGATTCTCCTCCTCAGACGACTCAACTGAATATGCCACCATCAAACCTCATGTTGTCGATGTGACAAAAGCCCTCCAAAATTTTGTCTACACTTGAATTTTGGAGCATACTATGGATCTTGTGATCGTTCATTCTGTAGTCACTTCTTGGCCAATTGAAGCTTTATTAAGTCTTTGAGCTCCCTTCTTAAATTGTAAGTGTCGAAATCACCTTCTCTCATAGGTTCAGTCCACAACAAGTTCATGAGCACATCCTTTTACGCAAGCTTGAACAGACCATGCACAGTCCATAAAGATAATGCCTATGCAATGTTCAACCTATGTTGACAGTCAGTGTGCACTCTCAATTGATAGTATCTCACTTTTGTTTGTGATCGTACTCATATTTCGGTGACTTTTTCCAATTGTCGCTTTTTTAGCACTTTCACGTTCACAAGTGTCATTTTCATGTTTACAAATGTCTCTTTTGCTTTTATTCACCTTAATGAGTGTCATTTTCATGTGATCTTCGCTTTTACGTCATTCACATTTCTCAAGTGTCGTTCACGCTTTTCTTATCATATTGCAAGTGTTGTATTTTGGCATGGTAAGGGTCGCATATACTACAAAATATATTTCTACTTATTTCAAGGGGTAATATTTGTATTAATGATTTGTCCTTGTCATGCAAATATTTATCGTACTCAATTGCAAAGTTTCAAGCATTGCTGCACAAGTGTCTTCATTGTCGTCGCAAAGTGTATCTTTAGTGTCACACTTGGAGTGAGTTGTCACAATTTTGTCACATTGAGGAAAGAATGTTTTTCATGTGTTCTAAGTGTTATGTGTTGTGTCACCAAGTGAAATAAGTGTGTGATCATGTTCAAGCCTTGATTTTGTTCAAATGTCTCTCACTGATCCAACACTTAGTCAAAACTGGGAAAAATCCCCAGTTGGGCATCTCAACCTCATTCAGCCCTTCTAGACTGCGCATTGCGCAGTTTCAATCCTTAAGCAGCATCCTTTCCTCTCAGAACTATGCAATGCTAGTTTCTACCTCCCAGAACTGTGCACTATGCAATATCAGTGCTTAAGCCTAGCCCATAAGCTCCAGAACTACGCAATTCTTACATCCATCGATCCTTCTCTGCACACTGCACAGTCTCAAGCATCAACCCTCAGCCTTGAGCCCTTGAATTGTGCAACTGTGCAATCACTTGGCCTCTCTCCCTCCATAACTATGCATTTGGAAACTTCAAGACTCAAGCTTCAAGATTGAGGACTTGTGACTCAAATGTGACTTTATGGCAGCATATGATAACTTTGTATAAGTTTATCATGCAGGAGGCATAAGCAAACTCTCCATGTGATTGGAAGAGATAACCAACTAGAGGAGTATTGAGTCAATAAAAAGGTTATGGCTCTCCTAAGTCAAACTAAAGCCCATCATGATGGAGGAAATACTTTCTTTGAGTGATTTTTTCAAGGGCGACACAACTGACTCTTGTTGCCATCAATTAAGGAAGTAAAGTCCCATTCCCACTCTTTTTGGAATATATAATTTTTTTGTCTTTTTCATATTTGAAAATCCTGACAAAAAAAAAACAAAAAATAAAAAATAAAAAATAAAAATATAATAAAATAAAATAAAAATATAAAAATAAAATAAAATAAAATATAAAAAATATAAAAAAAATAAAAAAAAATTCCTGTGATACAGTGGAAAGAACAAGGGTCCAAATATAGATGCGCTAGTTCCTGGGAGGGAACATTCTTATGCTCAATGCAAGGTGATGAAACTAGTTAATGACACTCAAAGGAATGTTCTTTCCACGGGCATAAGGTGTCAAGTTGCAGAGGCTAACTGATTGTAAGATTGATTTTGCAGAAAGACATGGTCAAAAAGTGGCTTATACACGAGTCCAAGTGAAGTTGGCTTAAGGCCAAAAGGTACAAATAGTCTGCATAGAATGCAAGAGTACAACCCAACAAGTGGGAGCCTCTAAGGTATAAATCCAGAAAGATAGAGAAGAAGAAGGAGAACGAAGCTTCATTGCAAAAAGTCATGGCGAGACTAAAGAGGACTCCCGAGCCTACTTAATCTTTGCAGCATGGGAAACATATGCTAGCGAGGATCTAACTAGGAAGCCCATGTAAAGGATGGATCTACTATCATGTCATAATTTTATAAGTCAGCGAGTGAAAATGGTTTAAGAATCATAACACAATTTGGTTGACCCTATGGCAACATATTGCAGTATGGAGGCTAGAATGCATAATGCAATGAAAAAAGTGATCTTCCCTAACCTATATGCCAGTGACGAAAACGATACCTGCCATGATGGGTCAACAATCATGGAATCAGAGTGGTAGAAAATGTCTCAAAGTCTTCAATTTAACCTCAAATACAACCTATCCCAACACTCAAAGCCAAAAGGTCACAAAGTTCATAAAATTAAAAATAAAACATAAACTTTGCAAAACTGGGTTTTTAAAAGCTTTTGAAATTACGAGTTATAAACAGACCTTTTGGCTTACCAAACCTCATTTTTGTTTTAGACAATTGAGTGCAAGAGCTCTGGAGCAAAAACTGACAACCACAATCCACCAAATGTTTCAGCTAGAATAGCCACTAAACTTCCAGGTAATCCTCAAATTCGATTTCACGATGAATTTTTGTACATTTCAAGTATTTTTTCAACAATTTTGTTGTAAACAAAATTGTTTTTAGATTTTTAACCTGCGCGTATGCGGGTTGGGCATATCGAAGTCATGTATTGGTAAGCCCTATACGTGATTGTGTATGAAGTTAACCTGCATGTGCACAATGAAAAATTTTAAATCATGGATTATAATGGATGAAAATGCTTGAAGCTGCATAATGAAAATCATGTGGAAGGAAAGAGAGCACAGTGCAGTAGATAATGAAGTGATGAATGATCCATTGGCACTAGATGCACTGAGAAGATGTGTCTTCCGCCCTGGCTAAACATGCGGAGAAGACGGAGCACCATGTATGCATTGAGGAAGCCCATGTTATCGCCAAGGTGGCACATTTCCATCATTGGAAATTTCGGGAAGCCATAGAAATCGAAAGAAGGTCGAGAAACCTCAATATAGATGACGACTAGAAAATTAGTAGGTGTTGGATCCCCGTTGTCTCCTCCTAGCCACCTCCCCATTTTTTCCCTCCCTCCCCTTGTCCCCGGCTTGGTTTCCTTATTTTCCCCCTCCTTGCCCTTGTTTGATCATTGTCCTTTTTTCCCTTCTCGTCTCCCTATTCTCCTTCACTCCCTCCAGAATATATATATATAATATATATATATATAATATATATATATATATATATATATAGATCATTCATTTTGTGTTTTTATTTTAGATAGGTCTATTAATAGGTTAGGGTCTTGTGAGTTAATTCTTACATTTTATGTCTATGATATTAATAATAAATGAAACTATCTTGCATAATAACTTATTAACTATTTATTTATATATTTATATTAAATTAGGAAGGTATATTTTTACATATCTTTCCATACTATATGTATTGTATTTTTTTTTTTGTTTAATTATTTTACAATATACATATTCATTTAATTAGTATTCCTATTAGCAATTTTGAGGTAGCAGGAAAAAAAAAACACCTTCCTTGATGATTTGCTAACCATTGATATATTTTTAATTGGACAACTAATTTATTAATTTCCTAAAAATTTTGAATACAAACTTTACTTTTATTCAAATGCTCGTAATAAATATAACAATAATTTTGGTAATAATCGTAACGTTGATAACTTTTCTTGTCCCTCAGTCCAGTCAAGTTGGCCAGTCAAGTTTAGTCATTTCTCAGTCAAAATAGTTGTTTCCTAGTCAAATATAACTGTTGGAAGATCTGATCTCCCTATTTCACTTGTAGCCATGATGTGGTTCTTCAACTTATCCTGACGATGAACCACACTCGTTGGTTCGAAACGCATCGACAAAAATACTATAATGTGATTTCCGCCGAAAAATCTTCTCATTAAAAAAGGATGTGGATTGTTGAAAATATTCAAAATTTCAAATATGAAAACCAACACAAGGTTGCTAGAAATGCTCGTTCATTAATGGAATCTAGAAGAAGATCTTTTATGATTAATCAGATGCCCATATGCATTGAATTAGAATGCATCTACTTCATTACTAGACTTTCCTGGAGAGGAGATCCAATCAATTTGCAAGGAAAGGCCCAAGGAAGCCTTAGCATAGATGATTACATTCCCACTTACTCCCCGGAAACAATGAGAAGGTAGGGAGACAGATCCCAATCAAGAATGTGGAGATTCTGCCTCTAAGGATTCTCCTTTTTACCATTGTAATGGTAGCAAGATCATCCTCATTGCACCAAGATTCACGTGTGACGATGAGCTTGGCAGTAGATTGCCTCACCACAGTTTTTTATTGGTCCAAATCCCTCTTGATCAATCTGAAAAAACAACTTACAACTATCAAGAAGAGTAATACCAAACATTTTGGGTATGGTACTATCCTTTGCACTTTCTTCTTCGAGAGGCTACTAGGACTTCAACCCAAAGTAATGTCCACCATTAGCAACCCAAGATATCCACAGATAGGTAGATGGGTTGACTTGATGAAGAGAATAGGGGATGGTGAGGTCCCTAGAATGAAATTTGATGACAAGTTTTTCCTTTGGTGGGAACAAAAAGTCATTGCCATCGAGGACTACCCCTATGCAGGCATGGATTTCAGAGCGAATCTAGATCTAATGCTTCCACCTGACGCTATATGGGGTTCCATTAGTAAAATTGTTTTTAAGTTTTTTTAATGTTATATTATTTTTTGTTTTTTTTAGATTTCAGAATTATGAATTGAAATTATTTTTGACGGGACAAAAATTCTTACAAAATTGTTTGATCATGATACAGATGTGGGACCGGTAAGACCTGAGGGTCTACCCAGGTATAGGAATTATGGAAGAGACTTGGAGAGTGTGACAACTGAGACTGAGAGAGTCCTCCACACTGTATAGAGGAACTTGGAGAGATTGACTCACTAGGTACCTATGACAATGATAAAGGATCTACTAGAGGCAATGCAGAGACGCGTGGTAGGAGTACCACAATTTTGGGTGTAGCTTTTCTGACGGGTGGCTATTGCCATCGTCTTCTTCCAAGATGCACATTCGAGGCTAGACCCATAGATATAGATTAGACATGTCGAAATATTTTGATAGACATGATTGGTCTTAAGCCCTAATTTTGTAGGACATTTTCTCCCGATTTTGTATAATATTTTGAACATAAAACTTCTATCTATATACAGATGGTTTCATGAAGTGATAACCATATATACAGATGATTTTTTATTGTTTTTTATTTTTAATGTGATGAATGATTAATATGTCAATCTAATGCTTTATTATCTATGGGATCAGCAAATGAGTTTTCTGATCATGGAATATGAATAAATGTGATAAAATTAAATGATATTTGTAATAAACACACTCTCAGAAATTGGCGATATAAATAAGGATCTCTCACACAATAGATGTTGTTTAACGGAGACACCACCAATTGTGAATCCAAGTATACTACTAATGAATCAATACCAAGAGATATCGATTTAGATAGTAAGTTAACAACATTAGTGTATTCGGCAACATTGTTTGGAGCAGGGCCGATACATATGCCTCTTGAAACCAACAACTGACCAGATGGATAATAAATCACCCTAGCCGCAAAATCCAAATTCTGGGTATGTCAAATAGCACCATTGGCGAACCCTAGATATACTAGATCATCTATCGATACCTGCCAAAGAAAATAAAAAATATCGATATCATTGTGAAACCTATAGACAGATATGCACAAATATATAAAATATCTATAAAACCAAGCAAATGCTAGGTAGAAGCCTAGGCATAAAACTTTTTAAGATAGAGCCCATTTTTGGGCTCTGCCAACTTGTTTCCATCAATATCAACCAATTTGTAAGCTCCTTTTTTGAAGACCTTTTTAACGATAAAAGGACTGCACCATATCGGTTTGAATGTACCTACCCCCAAGTTGTCTTTGTCTTGGTCATAAACAGGGACAAGGTCACCTTTAGAGAAAACCCTAGGATGCACAACTTTATCATATTGTACCTTCACTCTCTTTTTATGAGCTTCGTTAATTGTGGTTGCATCTCAATGTTGCTTGTTAAGACTTTCAAAATAAACAAGGAATTCTTTAAGACTGCAAGTGTCTGGAAGAAGTTATATAACTAATTTAAGAGAAGGAATTTCACATTCCACAGGGAAGATCGATTCCAAACCATAAACTAGTTGAAAAGGAGTGAAACCCGTAGCGGTCTTAACCGACATCCAGTATGCCCAAAGCGCGGGATATAACATGAGATGCCAATTGGATCGAGCTTTATTAATTGTCCTTTGCAGGATAACTTTCAGGGATTTATTCATGGCTTCCACCTGACCATTGCCTTGAGGATAGTAAGGAGATGGATGCTCCTACTAGAAACCCAACTTGAGAGTCAATTCAACCATCATTTTTTTTCTGGAAATGATTGCCATGGTTAGTGACAATCTCCTTTGGAATAATCAAATGAGAAATGACTTGGTTGAATAGAAACAAGGTTGTTGTTTCACCATCATTCAAAATAGTGGGCACAGCTTTGACCCACTTAGTAAAGTAGTCCACTACTATAATAATATACTTATGACCCTTTACTGAAGGAAGGTTACAAGTTATAAAATCAATTCCCCACTTTGTGAAAAGATCGACGGTAATAACAGGAAAGAGAAGAGCTGGATGAGCATGCATTTTTAGAGTATAAACCTAAAAAGGAAGGCATTTTTTTACCGCTCCAACACAATCTTTGAAAAGAGAAGGCCAAAAATACCCTGCACGCAAGATTTTTTGGGGTGTAGCAAGCCCAGATAGATGACCACCACAAGCTCCACTATGGCAATCATTCAGCATTGACTCATATTCTTCTAAGATTAAGCAACATCTAAGGATTGAATCAATCTCGTGACGATATAAAGTGTCACTGATGATAACATAACTTTTGGCTATGTGATGCAATTTCTTCGATCATCCTTTGAAAAAGTGACAGGAAACTTTGAAATTTGAAGATATATTATAATATCTCCATACCAAGGATCTTGTGAAGAAATAAGGAAAAGATGTTCATCATGGAATGATTCCTCATAAACCATTTCTTCTTCACAAAGCAACTCTGAGATTAATTTCACGAATACTAAATATTTCTTAGATTTGGTTGGAAACAACTAGAGATCGAATTCTTGTAAAATAGAAATCCATCTGTTATATTTGCCCCCAATCACTCACCTATTGAGAACAAACTGAAATGGGTTGACATCCACTAAGACAAAAGTTTTTCTAAGCATAATATAGTGTCAAAGTCGTTGGACAGCATGAACAACTACCAAAGCTAATTTGTCTATAGGAGAGTATCATAATTCAGGGCCTACCAAGCCTCAGCTCAGATAATGAATCATGTGCTCATGGAGAGCATCGTCTTCTTGAACCAGAACCATACCAATGGTTGATTCTCCTGCATCGAGATATAAGAGGAAATCCTTGTTATAATCGGGTGGACTCAATAAAGGAGCAGAGGTCAATGTTTTTTTTAAAGCATCGAACGAGCACTGAGTGAAATCATCCCATAGAAATGGAACTCATTTCTTCAACAACATCATAAATCCCTTTGTGATCTCATCATAATTGACAATAAATCTCCTCAAGAAGTTGGCTTTTCCTTGGAGACTTTGAAGTTGACAGATGGTAGACGGGGGAGACAATTGAAGTATTGCCTCAAACTTGAAAGGATCTATGCGAATCCCTTTAGTAGACACTATGAACCCCAATAACCGATCAGATATGATAGCGAAAACACATTTATTCAGATTCAGCTAGATTTTATAATAATGGCATCGCTCAAAAATCAATCAAAGATGATGAGAATGATCAATCCTCTTTCTAGAACAAGCTGCTAAGTCATCCAAATAAGCTTTGATGATATGCTTGATATCATGGAAAGCGTAGGACATGGCCTGTTGAAAAGTTGCTCCAACATTTTTAAGGCCAAAATGCATCCTTTTGTATGCAACGGTATCCCAGGGGCAGCTAAAAGTTGTCTTACGCTGATCTTCAGGATGGATAGTAATTTTATTATAACCCGAGAAACTGTCCATGAAGGATAAAATCTCATTTCCGCAACATTCATCAATAATATGATCAATAAAAGGTGTGAGAAAATTATCTTTAGGACAAGCCTTATTTAAATCCCTAAAGTCTATGCATACACGGATCGTTCCTTTCTTTTTATCAACAGGGACTGGATTTGAGGCCCACTCAATTAACGAAATGGGGTATATGAAACTCACCTTAAGAAGCTTCTCGACCACGGCTTTGACAGCTGCCACTTTCTTAGGGTTTACTGGAATAATCTTTTACCATATAGGCTTCACATTCGTGTAATTATTAATCTCACGCCAAACTATTGATGGATCAATTCCAAGCATTACCTCATAAGACCAAGAAAACACATCATGAAACTCTTTGAAAAGATCGGTATAAATTTGAATTTCTTTAGGGGAGCATTTGACTCCGATGAAAACATTCTCAATTATATTGGGATTCCTGGAGATGTTCACCGGAACTATTTCTGAAATGATAGACATGTTACCTTTGGCAAAAATCTATGTTGAAGCCAAAGGATTTAAAATTGTGTGAACACCACCAATTGACAAAGGGCTAGACAAACTTGATTCTACTTCACGCAAGTCTGGGAGAAAATATGATCGATGATGCAAACCATCCCATGGTCTTTCTATACCCGTCATTGTTTCTAGGATTGCTTCCTGAGATGGTAAAATAGTATCAAGGCAATCCATAGAAGAAGTAGAGTCAAGAGTCCAATCCGGAGCCACATCTCCATCCAAATCCTCCGGTGAAAGAGGAGTAGGATCAGAATCTACAATATTAATTGTAAATTGATAAAAAAATTCAACTATAGACATGGGATATGCCATTCCACCCACTTGCCCATCTTCAAATTTGGATGTAGAAGAGGGTAAGGGCCAAGGATTTGAAAAATAATGAGTTTTGAAGAACTCTCTTCAAGAAGGGGCCTTGGATGATGAAATGGCATTTATTCAAGCAATAGGAGAATGAAGATCAAGAGTACCTATCAATGAGGAATACATTCGACTCATAAATTCTCAATAGGCCACTTGGAATTGTTCAACAAAGGAACGATTGAATCAGACGATGCATTGGATTATTTCAGAGAATATTCCATCTGATCAATAGTAAAAATTATCCCTTCATGAGGAGAGCATAGGATGCGAAATAATGATGATACAATGGCATACATTTCATAAATCCAATTTCATCCCAATAGAATATTATAATCCAAATTCGCAATGACTATTTCTACCTTGATATTGACCACTTTGCCCCCAACATAGATAGGAAAGGCTAGAATAATTCCATGCGACCTATGAGAATGACCATCAAATGCAATCAAGAGAGTAGGTGAAGGAACAACTTGAGGAGATCCAATAACTTTCCAACATGCAATCGACATGACACATGTGGAAGCCCCCTCATCAACTACAGTTCGAAAGATATTGATCTTTCGATATGTAGATTTAATATGGAAAGCCATATGATGAGGTAGTCCCTTCTTAATATTTGACATGTCAAATGTAACAATAAGATATTTTTTCGGATCTATTTCCTCAATCATAGTGAGAACTGCACTCCTTTATGATGGACACGACTGGAGTACCTCTAACGTAGAAATCACACAAGGAATTTGAGCTAGATATTCAACAATGGAGTAGTTCTGGGCAACCCTAGCATTAGGGTTAATCTTCAAACATTTTTCAGAACCTTTCGGCATCTGAGGTATAGGCTCAACTGTGGGCCTCTCAATATGGAGCAGCTTTGGAACATCGGGAGAGGCCTTAGCCTTAGAGGATTATAGTTCACCATAATCATGTGATCTTATAGCAACATCAACATGAGAAATCATCATGTATACATTCGATGGATTTTCCCCCTTCTAGTTGTCCCCTGTAGGAGTTCTAGTATTAGCATTCGTGCCAGCAAACATTTGCTGCCCTTGGGGAAAAGGGTTAGTTAGGACAATCTCAAAGCTAGAAGAACCCTCCTGTACTAACAAGTGTTGATCGTCTTGAATCTTAGGGAAAATATGGGTTTAAATGGTCTACATTGCACAATTTGCAAGGAAACTTAGATTTCTTTTTGGACTCCTTTTTACCCTCCCTAGCATTATTATTAGGTTTGTTCACATTACCCTTCCCATCCTTATCTTTCTTCTTACCACATCCCTTTTTCTTCCCATTGAATTGTTGATTTCCTTTCAGTTTAGAAGATTGGACAACATTAATATTTGACTGTTGAGAAGGCATAGGCATTGACGTCTATGCCTAAATCGAAGAATAATTTTGTAAAGACAGTTGTTGCAATTGACTTAACAGGTTAATCATGTTGTTATTGATCAATCCGACTATTCTGTCGGCATGGGGACTTGGCTTCAGTTTTTCTAAATCAATATTGGATCGAGGAGCATTAGGAAAAATATTTTCAAGAATCCCAGACTGAGAATATATAAGTTCCAACCCTTGGGCTCTAAAGATAGCATGTTCTTCGGTGAATACCCCAAATAGTGATACATCCTTAGAAATTATTGGCTATAAAAATTTTAAAAACCATTCGAGAAGGAATTCATTAGGAATATAGGCTTTGGTGAGCCTCTTCCTTCTCCGCCATTCGTGAATATGGTCAGAAATTTGAGTTGCTTTATCTTGTTAGAAACTAGCCAATAGTTTAGTTCCAGCATCATATCAAACGAGAAACTAAAAATGGTTCAAAAACATAGTAGCCAATTCACTAAATGAGGCAAAGATACCCCCACTAAGCTCTATATACCACTTAGTAGCATTTCCAGTTAAGGTTTGTTCGAACAATCTCAACCTGATTGAATCAACAATTAGGGAGTTAGATGAACACCATAAATGGAATGTTTTTATATGGTTAGCCGGATCCTCCCTAGACTTTCCTTCAAATTTTGGAATATCTGATGGAAGTTTGGTGGGAACTAGAGGCCAAGCTAGATTATATCAAATTAGATCATTTGTAAATTTTGGGAGATGTAAAAAATTTAGGGTTTCCAAGAATGGTAAGCGCGGAGGAGCTTGAGAATTCCACCCACCATAAGTAGGATTCCCAACATTTTAAAAAGAATATCCTAGATTTGTAAAGGCACCATCTTGTTGAGGATTGTTTGCAAAAGAAACTAAGCCATAAGGAAAACCTTATGGTCCATAAAAATTTGGAGTTTGACCACCTCCTGCCGAAATGTTACCATAACCAGGAACATTTCCCCCAAGCAAAGTATTAAAAGGAAAGGAGAGCCCTTGGTAAGGGTTCCACGCATTGTCAAAGAGAGAATAACCCTGAAAGGAACTTACGCAGGAGTAAGGCACATTCCCCCGTTGACCAAAATAAAACTGATTTCTGGCTCCTAAACCACTAAAAGGAGGATTAGTCCATCCTTGAAAAGGATTATAACTTTGACCTTGAGCGGAAAAAGATAGCGATCCTAAACAAGGGTTAGAATGAGGTATATGACCACTTCCAAAAGGAAAACCCTGAAAAGAGGTTGAACCACAAGCCATCAAAGTCATAGTTGTGGAAAAAACAGATGGGATGGTTAGAGGAACCGAGGGAATTACACTAGAAGGCATCCCAAAGGGGAAGGAACCAGTGTGGGAAGAAAAAACTTGGGCACCCCCACTCGAAGATGGAATGGAGGTAGAACCAAATATTGCAGTACTAGGAGTGATAGTAGATATAGCAATAGTACCTCGTCCTTGAATTGAAAGAGGATTATGCTCACTAGTATCACTCATAGTGGGATTCATGCTCCTAGTAGTGGCCATCGAAGGAAAAGGATCATAAAAACTAGGGCTTTCCAACTCGTGAGTCAAGGTCCCAACGTATAATAGAATGTCTAGATAATTGGGAGGAAGAGGTGAACAAGGAGTCACAGGGGACTCAGGAATCTCTTCAACCTCAACTTCGTCTTCTGAATGGAAGAGAATCCTAGAAAGGACAAGAGTGTTCCTATCTAAATCATGACTTACACTAGGTCTGTCCTGTGAAACTATAGCCTAAAGCGGAGAATCAATCTCTGATGCATTCACAGCTACTGATTGAAAATCATCAGCAGAATTTCTCCTATGCCTTCTAGAAGAAGACTTGGCACTCGTAGGTGAGAGCCCACGAACCTCCTGGACCGACGAACTAGTTGATCAACCACTTCTAATTATTAAGAGAACTTGTAAAGACTCAAAGAATTATAAATCTATGGAAATCTAGGAGCAAAGAGCACTCTCTGAAATGTTCCTAAGGATACAAGCAATCAAGCTACTTTCAGGTATTTCTGCTCTAGGTAATTAGGACTAGACAACAAAATACAAGAAAGTGAAGTAAAGGACATTCCCAAGATAGTTTGGGATAATTACGGCCCAAGCCTACTAGTGAAGGTAATAGAAAACGTTACACTAACCTCCAGTCAAAAGCCTTTGTCAATACAAGTACCTAAGCTTCACAAGGGCACCCTACAGAAGTACTAATGATAGTGATACAACATCTGCCTCAGGTACCATGGGTATTCTGCCTCGCAGTCACCTATGTAATCCCTAGGAATGGAAACTAAGGTCACTAATTCGTATCGAGAGCCGGGTGGAACTGTCTTTTGTCGAGATCCAACAAGTAGGAGAGGGGGCATCTCTCTTCCATGCCTTCACTTGTCCTCGTGCTTGACTCCCACAATAGAAGAGATTTCCCAGACAACTTAACAACGCTAGATTTCACTCTTTTAATCAAATTCTATGTTTAAATTTAGAGTGACCTTGGAGAGTTAACTCTCCACATACCTATTCCAAGGCCCTAAATGACCTAGACTAGTTAACGTTACTATGACAAATAAAAAAGTTCTAGTTCATTTTAATTTTAGCACTTTATTTTAATGTTTGTTCTTTAAGTGAAGGGTAAAATGGAAGTGCAACTTATGATTTTATTGAAGAAAAAAGAAATCAATAGAAAACCTGGCTACATGCATACGCAAAATTTTTCTTTGGTGAAAGAGATTTCTACAAGGTTCTATGAACAAACTATGAAAACAAAAATTTATTTTTCCTTTTTCAAAACACAAGCTCACACCTCAAAATCTACAAAAAATGCTTACAGTGAAACTATCCTAAAGAAAGCTAAATGCTTAATCCAACATTCTAAGGATTTATCTAAAATCAAGAAAATGTGTTTCTCAAAGAGACCAAGAGGCCAAAATTCGACAAAAAGGGAGAACATATTCAATCAAAAACTTCAGCAAAATCAAGTGAATTCAACCTAATGAAAAGACTTCATACTTTCTCTAAAATGATAAGAAGATCAAAAACAAAACCAAAAAGAAAAAGAAAGGAAACAAAAGATGTTTTTGCCTTTTTGTCTTTTTAAGGACACAAAGAGTTCTTGAGAAAACAAAAGCTACCAAAGACTTCAAGAACAAATTCAAGCATAAAGGACCTCAAATTTCACAAGCCATAAGAATCATAAACATGATAAGACTTAAAGCAAAAAAAAGGCCACAAACTCAAACAAACTGACCTGAATAGTAGCATACAAAAGTTTTCAATACGACCAAGAAAACTTTTCAATATTGCAAGAAGGACTTTCTCAAAAACCAAGAAAAGACCCAAAATGTCAACTTTCAAGAAATCAAGGCAAAACAATGTAAAGGTTGGGTTATAAATGAATTGAGACCAATTCCCTATTCCAAAAGTTCAGAACATCCAAGAACTTCACTGAGAAGCCTTGAACCCAAACATAGAAATCACGTTGAAGACTCCTTATCTTCAAGTCATAAGGAGTCTTCAACGTGGTCTTCACCAAAAAGCAAATCCTAGGTTGACTAGGTCTTTCCACAAAGAGATACAGGAAACTGAAAAACTGCAAAAAGCCCGCCCAGGACCATTATAAGATCCATAGCCAGAAGCCTGGAGCATTTGAATAATAGCCGCCTTTACCGCTACTAATGAGACTGAGAAAGATGGGTCCACGTCCCAAACAATCAATGACTAGATAGGAGCAAGAAAAATCAAACAAAACCCTTCACTAGACTCAACATTTAAAAAAATCATTCAAATCTAAGCATATGCAACTATGCAGTGACAGGCCCGCGTGTATATGCACCTATAACCAAGGAAACTCGTGTATACACACTTTTCTTTGGACAAAAGTGCATGTATACGTGACTATATGAATTAAAACTTGCGTATAAAAAAGTCAGCAAATAAAAATAAAATTCTAGGTCTGATCCAAAAGATCATACCTTTTTCCCAAATTGCAAACAAGTCAAAGATATTGGAAAAACCAAGAAACCAAACAAGATGGCCCAAATCAAGAGAAACAACCCAAACTAGGAAATACAAGATTGAATCCCAAGTGGAGTCGCCAATTCTGTTATGTGAATAATACACCCTAGGGTCTAGGTTGAGAATCCCAACAGATCGAAGGGCATACACCAACAAGAAACAAGAAAACAAGAAGTCCTAAAGCTTAAAAGGGTAAAGTAGGATGAAGAGATAGTACCCGAAGGTCCTATGTTTGATGATGTTACTGTAGGGTCCAAACCCTCTACGTCCTCCAATGCTTCAAAACTTGCAACTCATTCAAGAAAAACATATATACTAGTAGCAGTTCAAAGCATGTTCAAGATACAAATGTTAGATCATATACACATATAAATATAAATCATGAAAACATACATAATTAGATCATAACATGAGTTAAAGCATAAATATCATAACATCATGAAAAAGACAATGCTTCTTTATTGATGAATGCAAAAGAATGTGGAAGAATACAACTTGATTTGACCATGGCTCTAAACGAAACCTTCCTCCAAATACGTCCAGCCCAAGCCTCAACAATCCTCTTTCAAATTTACATACATAGATGCCATATAAAGAAGATGGACATCTCTATGAGGAAACAAGGGTTTCCTATAGCCGGGAGTGCAAGAAGCACAAGGATTAATCAGACTTGATCAAGGACTAATTAGATATAATATCAATATCCTATCTTTCTCCCCCCCTTAGGCCTTCACATGATGTGTATTTATATCACCTAAAAAAAAAAATTTCAATCGGGATACAGTTAGGTCGTGAGCTCCTATAGGTAGGCTTCCAGTGTAACCCATAAACCCCGCCCATAAAATAGGGATTTTATATTTTTTTAATATTTTAAATCATATGTGTGGGTTGTGTATAGATGGACCTGTATCTGCACACACTTTTTGAAGGGCAGAGTCGCGTATGGAATTTAAAATAATGTTTTTAAATAAATGGACCAAGTCTGAAGGGAAAGGGTTGCACAAGGCCATGACTCATAGAATCAAGTATATAAGGGTGATAAATGATGATATTGTTAGAGTCGGTTTGTTCAGCCCTCCGTGAGAGATCAAAACCTCTTTTGTTGCATTTCATTTTTAGGTGTCTCATTCAACTCGATCATCTGCATTCCATTAAGAGCATCGATCTTCTGATGGAAGGGTCTTGTCTCCATACTTCCCTCATGTCATGTACCTGTTGGTTCGTCTCTGATCATCAAATTTCATCAAAGTCAATTTTACAGTCATTATGGATGGTGTTTTGGTCAGCCAAGAGTCATTTCAGTCATTAGGTCTAGGGTTTCACAAATTTTTTCTTCAAAGTGTCCAATAATGTCAGCAGGCACATGAGGATGTCCCCAATAGTTTTTCATTCCAAAATTTTCATTATAAATAATGCTTGAGAATGATTCTTCTTCAAAACTCTATTTTGAAGAAGAAATCGTCAAATTTATTTTTTGTAATAAATATGTAATTTTTTTTTAAGGTTTTTCAAGTTCTAGAATTCTACAGTTCTTCAGTGCAGCCCTGGTCATCCTTTGCCGAAATCCAATGCCATCATCCCTGCAAACAATTGTCAAAAGGTTCATCATTTCAGTCAAAAATCAAAGGAAACAACAAAAACAGAGTTTGTATTAGAAAGAGAAAAGTGCCAAAGCAAAAACATTAGGAAAGTGAGTTTCATGAGCTAAAATCTCAAAAGCTCTTTGTTTATAACCAATGCCTTCATATGAAAAGATCATTTTTAAAAGAGAAGCAACATAGAGAAATTTTGATAAGTCAGTGGCAAGTTGGGTGAATTTGGGCAAAAATCGGCCAGTGCGGCACACTAGGTAGGAGGCGCGGCGCACTGGGCGTGAACACTTATTATATTTCTGCATAGGTGCGGCACATTAGTGAGGCGCAACGCATTGGGCGTGTTGCGCGATGCATACAGCCAGAGGCCCGAAACTGCTAACATTTGCTCCGAATCGCCAAAAACTCTCGCAGATTTGCCAGAGGTTGCACAATCATTAAAGACAGTCCAACACAGTTTGACACATCAACATCCATCTCTTCATGAAAATTTTTCCACCAGTAGACATGGCATCTAATCCTTCATCTGATTATGAAGTGGAGACCCAAAGTGACTCACTTGCAGAAGGACATGCACCCAGGAGGCCTCATAAAGGTGGCAGACATATCAGAGAAGAACCAACCACCCTTACTGAATTACAGACCTGCCCTCTTGCCATATCTTGTTTCCAACGTCAGTCATGTTATGAATTTTGTGAGAAGGTTGCTAGTATTCAGTTTCATCATGAGTTGGCTTGCTTGTTTGTACTGCATTTACATGGTGATCAGGCCACTTTAGCTGGTGTCACTTTCACATTAACACCATATTCCATTTCATTAGCAACCGACATACTCAAAATTGGAGAGCCATGGAACAAGAGGCAGAAAATTGACCGGCAGCACTATGAACCATACATCAAGCCCAAATTTTTGAGACAGCTCAAGAGAGTGTTTCCTTTTCGGTACCTCAAGGATGAATATGCTCCTTTAATGAAATTGATCATGAAGTATTTCAGTTGTGAGGTTCGGTTCTCCTGCTTGTATGCTTATCACATTAGACTGCTAATGCATTTTACTTGGGTATGGATAATGAACATCCCTTACTTCATGTGCCGAAACATAGAGAGGATGACCACCCTTGTGCAGCACAAGACCCCTCAGCAGCAGTTCAACAGTATTTACCATTTTGCTCTCATCAAAATTGTGGTGGTTCATCAGCTTGGATTACAGGGCATTACTTGGGATGATTTCATCTCTCGTGAGTGTTTCAGAGCTTCACAGGGACCTTCAGAGGCTGGGCATGAGACAGGTGGATCCTCCTATCAACATGAAGGCCATGAGACTCACACTGCTACTATGCCAGTTTTCATTACTTATCAGAAGGGCACTAGACAGTTATTTGCAGCAGCAAAGTGAGTGTTATCTCCACCTGGGGTGGAAGGGGCCTCGCTTCCGACATCGGCACCATAGGTACAGGACAAAGGCAAGAGGCCAGTGTAGGACGAGGGGCCTTCAGGTGAGCGGGACTTTATTCTTATTCAGGATGACGATAGAGACATGGGCCCGCAAAGTGCAAATCTTAGAGAGATCATCCAGGAGCAGCAGACAGAGATCAAAGCCTTGTCCCTCAACTTGGAGAGGGCTAAGTGGATCATAAAATACTTGAGAAGAGAATAAGCAGCTTGAAGATCAACAGGTGATTATGGAGTTACAAAACATCAGGGAGAATTGCCAAGCTGCCCAAAGGAGGAGGATTGAATTCACTTCATTGGAGCAAGAGATTAATGATGATCGAGAGTTTTGGCTTGACAGAGTCAACATCCACTTAGAGAGACTACTGGACAAGGCCAATAGAGACAAAGAATTGTTGAGACACATGGCTTTCCACTACATGGTGCGGAACAAGGTTTGCAAGGCATGAATAAGAAATTGAAAGGCAAAACTAAGGCATCAAAAAGGCAAAAGAGGCAAAAAGAGCATGATCAACTTCGGATATTGGCCAAGGCATCCTTGGCCCATCATAGCTCTTGATAAATTATGCTTTCCTACCTCTAGCGAAGAAATTTGGGCAGGTTTTGAGCCCTCAAAAGGTCAAAAAACACTCAAAAATGACCTCACTGGCCCTATTTTGACACACAGTGAGCAGTCTTGGGAGATTGGATATTTGGAGGGGCAAATGGACACCAAATCCACAAACTCCACTTGGGTTGGAAAGTAGACAGGCAAGGATTTCCAACGAGCTATCATAAGCTCAATTTGGACATCAGGAAGGGCCTCAAAATCAGCTCCAAAGTTGCACTATGCATAGAGATTTTGGGCGTGGTGCATAGAGAATTTTGGCCTATTTTTCACTCTTCAGCTCAGAATTTCAGCCAGTTTTGACTAGTTTCACTTTTTGATGTTACTCTTAATCTAAATTGATGTAATTTCATGACCATGATGTAATTGTGGCACATTTTTACTTGTTTTAGTAGATTCATTCACCATAAGGTGAAATGTGAGTGAATGAATCAGTTTCCTAGCATATAGAGGCAAGTTGTTTCTTTGCCTATTTTTCAGCTCCTTGTTTAGATATGGTTGAAACAGCTTCTAGAATGATGATCTCAACCCCTAGAGGCATGGGAAGGAGTTAGGCTTGTCTATATCATGTAATTTCTCAGTCATTTTCAGGGTTGGACACTTGGGATTGCTTGGCACTTCATTGTACATTTCATTTCGGCATTTTTGGCAAAGGAAAGACTAGGGCTTTGCAGCACTTGTTGGGATCCATGTGGCTCTGTGTTTTGATGGTGTTTTTCTTCATGTAAATTGTAAGTCCATTGATGTTTTATGTATGCCATTTCCTTTCTCTTTGCTTCTGAAATTAAACGAATTGAGTGACAAAGGTAGAATTCATTGGCTTGTTGTGCTCTGCCTTAAACTTTTGTTTAGTTTTACATGTTTTCATCTGTTTGGAGAGGATTCTTGCAGGCTCTTGCCCTCTTCAGCTCCTCAGTAGTCTTCTCTATCCATTCATTTAATCTAAAGCATCAAAACTATTGCCTACCTTGCCCCAACCAGAACTCTGCAAAAATTTGGCCTCATCCCCGAACCCAAATTTGCCTTTCCCTTTTTCCAACAAAAAACCTCCAAAAATCAAATCAAATCCTTGCACTACATACCTAGCCTAAAATCAGTAATCAAATCAGTCATCTCAAGCCCTTAGTGACCATAATTATCTGAGATTGACCTGGAGAGAGCCCTCTCCTGACCTGGTAGGGCTAGCTACCAGGCTGAGCGTGGTTTGATGTGGACCTAGAAGCTTACCTTTTCAGCCTGAGGTAAATCTAGGCTCTAACATATATAACACCTTGAACCCCTCAAATGCACAATCTCCTAGCTCGTTCTCCTGTTTGAACTGCGCATTAGGTAACTTCAAGCTTCAAGCTTAACCTATTGGGTTCCTCAACTGCAGAGTCACTTAGCCTAGGCCTTCAGAACTATACACTGTGCAGTCTCAATCCTCAAGCATCCAACTTGATCCCTTGAGTCCCTCAACTGTGCACCACTCCACCTAGGCCTTCAGAATTGCGCATTGTGTAGTGTCAAGCCTTAAGCCTCCATCTTGAGCCCTTGAGTCCCTCAACTGCGCAATCCCTCTGCCCAAGCCTATAGAACTGCGTATTGCACAGTCTTAATATTAAAGCCTCCATCCTGAGCTCTTGAGCCCCTCAATTGTGCAATCCTTTGGCCTTGGCAATCCTAAACTGCACATTGCAGAGTCTCAAGCCTTGGCCTCTCGAACTGCGCAATCCCTGAGTGAGTCACTCAAACAGTAACCAATTCTAGCCCTAACAAGAGATTTCATGAAACATGTCAGATTAGGGGTTTTTGGACTGATGGTGTCTTGCCATGAATGGTTTTTAGTCACAAGTAAGTAATATTATCATGATGGGATGATCATGGAGGAAAAGAAGATGGATACCATGCTAGAAGACACCTATGGAGCTGTAGAAGACCATATGATTATCAAGTGAGAAGACAATGGAACACCATATTACAAAAGATGATGGAATATCAAGACCACATTGAAGACTCCTTATCTTCAAGTCATAAGGAGGAGGAATACGAATAACATGCACCATCTTTCAAGAAGACACAAAGAAAGCAACAACAAAGAGTAACTTGACATTTCCATGTTACCATGTATTCCATGTCATCAATGTCATGTCAAGTCATGGGTCATCACGTGCCACATCATTCGTGGATTATGTAAAACTATATTGGAAAATGTAATGTAAACTGGAAGTCCAAGAGTCATCTATGTAATGTGAAATGTCATGTAGGAAGTCGAAAGGTCATGAGAATTCAAATAGTCATGTGGGTAGTCCAAGAGTCATAAGGGAGGTGAAGGATCACCCCATTTTTTATATATACACCCTCATTGCTCATGTAAATGACTTTTCACATTGGCTTCTCCCATAAGTAATCAGAGAGATAGAGTCAATACTTTTGGGGAGCAATTTGTTGCTCTAATGCTCCACTATTGGAGCTAGTGATGTTCGTTGTATTTATGTATCTTGGGACTTTTACTTAATAATTGAAGCCTCATGGCCAACTTGTTTTCATGCGTGGATTGTGAATATTTGTAATATTGTTCTATGAATTTTTATGATTCATGTTTTCTTTCACCTGTACTAAAGTAGTTGAACTATTTCAGCTATTTTAGTGCTTATCTTATTGAAAATATGTTGTAATGGTTGTAACAATTTTCACATATATGTGGACTATTCTGGTTGATGTTAGGCGATTCTCTTTTCGCTTATGTGCACCTCTACTAGGGTGGTACCTTTACCTCTCTCTTAGAGGCTCACTTTCCTTCCCTTCACATAGAAGAACCTTGATACACCTGCAACCGAACATTCACCAAGCACACTTGATTTTTGCAAAGGCACATACAAACTTCTCTCTCTTGCGGCTAGATTATGCCAAGGAAAATTTATAATAATATATGGCAGTCGGGCGGATACTCTGAATGGGGATGTTATTCTAAATTGTGTGAGGTCTAATTGGGACTTCACATTGGGGAGACCCCCTTGATTCACATATTTCCAGCACCGTTAACAAAATGGCGCGATAAGGAGGGCCATATGATAGGTTGTGCCCATTGAGTATGCTTTGAATCTCTTATCCAAAATGGCTCTTTCCCAAGTCATAATATTATAATGTTTTTCTAAAGAGCTTTATCTTACCATCCCCGCGGAAGTTATTCATAACCTATCCCAATTTAAATTTGATGGAAAGGGTGAATTAACTCTTTGTGAACATCTATTTCAAGTTGTCTATTTTCACCTTTCTAATGGAATACATTGCAAGGATGTCATGGCTAGATTTCTCACCCTCACATTCGAAGGTTGTGTTAAGAGATGGTGTCATACATTACCTATTGCTTCTATCTATTCATACGAGAAACTTGCGAGGGAGTTTCATAAAGCATTCGATATGTATGATTAATGAGATGTTATTAAAAGAATCAATTAACTAAGAGTGAAGCCTAATGAATCAATTGAGGATTTTTATGATCGATTCCTTCACCATTGCTATGAATTTCCTAGAGAAGACACAAATTGGGATTTCTTTAAACAAATTTTAAGCATTTGGTTCATATCTCTTTTCATGGTGAATCTTAACCCCCTGATGTTTTCTCTTCCTAATCTCTTGTAAGCCACGGGACACCCCTAATTTCAGAGGAGAAACCTGATATTCCTTTTGTTCCTTGTCCTCCTCCTTTTTCTGTTCCAATGCGGGTGCCTCCTTGTAATGATAATAAAGTTGGGAAATATGCAAATCAAATTCCTAATCCATCTTCTCATCCTCCTTCTGATTTTCATGATTTAGATCCCATGGAGGAAATCTTGAAATTGTTCATGAAGCTTATGGTGAAGACTAATTTCTCCATTCATCAAGATGATATTATTACTCACAATTTAAATCTTGAATCTAATTTGGATACCTGTCATCCTCTACCATCTCTTTCTCATGACCCCTTGTCCCTCAATCTTCCTAATCAATCTCTTCCAAATCCAAGTGAATAGGTGTAAGGTAGTCACATTTCGCAGTTAGAGGAGAAGTAAGGTGAATATTCTTTCGATCTTTCTTCTCTTTTTCAAATTCCTTCGTGCGAATATGGTGTTGCCTCACTCTTGGTTGATAATGAATCTAGTAATCTCGGTCGTAAACCAAATGTAATCAATTCGCCTAATCAATATGAAGTCTTGGGAAACAATAATTCTGATGAGGGTGATAATGAATTCTTGATTACACCATCTAACCCTTAGGTTCACAAGAAAATTTTGTTTCGAAAGATTTAGATCTGAAATTTGTTTCGATCAAAGAAGATTTGCATGTGAACACTTATTCCTCTTCACCTCCCAGTCCTTTGTGCTCTATTATTTACAATGCATCAACTTGCGATGGAGACTCTCCATTCTCTTCAATATTGTTATCTCATGAGTTGAATATTGAAATGACACTAGATAGTGAGAACATCCATGATGAAGAATAAAGCGATGAAATTATAGAGCATCCATTCCACCCCTTATCATCTCTTGTTTTGTATAAGGGAAACTCTTTGAATCAATGTGATCACGATATTTTTCCGATTCATACAGCCTCATACTTGTGATCAGAAGAATGTTATGACTTGAGAAATCTGTTTGTTGAAGTTATAAAACCTTATCAAACCAATGATGTAGATGGTTTTCATCTGAATGATGGTGATCTTGTTCATAGAAAATGTCCAGATGCAATTTGTGATCTAACTTAGTTTACAAAACGTTTTAATTTGTCTTTTCAAAGTTCTGGAACTTGTTAGGAGGTTGAGGCACTTCAACTCTCATTATTGGTTATGTCAGGTTCACGCAATCCTAGTGAAATTCCTAAACCATGTCAGATCTATATTTTCTCGCAAAATTATTTCTTTCGTATTATTTCACTGGATGCAAACTTTTTCTTGATGGATTTCATGATTTCTCGTTACAATTTTCCTATTTCTCAAGATCGGGTTTCTGATCATATTGTTGTAGTGAATTCATCCTCATACAAATCTCTTGTGTCGAATTCGGGGTTGGATTGTATACCTTTTACTAATATGTGAAATCGTGAAGTTGATAAATTTAAAGATTACCTTTGTCCAAAAAGTTCATATCTATTGAGTGCTATGGTGAATATTCAACTCCTAGTTTTTCTTGTGAATGTCTTCATGACACCAAAAATCCTCTTGAGTGTTAGCAAGTGCTTGAGTTATTTGTTGAATTGAGTTCCTCGTTTTCATCCATTACATCCTGACTGGTTTCATATGTTCACTATACTATCATTCTTTTTCAAGTATTTTGATGATTGTGATGCTTGTACAATTTGTCACTAGTTACAGGAAAACAATTTGTCACATTTCGCATGCGAGGAAATTGATTCTTTATTCAGACCATTTGCAGATTTGTTCAATTTGATTTATCTTTGTTAACTACAAATTTGGAATCTAATTCTTTAATCAACCCATCTGATAATGATTCTGGCTCTGATGACTATTATTCATCTTACCATTTTCTCATTAGCACATCCGATGACAATTGTTACATCCTTGATATTTATGGTTTAACATCTCGCTATTTGGGTACTTCTTAAGAAGTTGAGGCACTTCAGCTTTGTTGATGCTTCTATCGGGTCCTCACTATCTTGGCATGCTTTCTAAATATGATCAGATCCATTTTCCCTCACAAGATTCTCATCTTCACCCTGCGCTTTTAATTGCAAATTCATCTTTTCAGGGTATGCAAGATGATTGTTTCGAATTTCATGATCCAATAATTGAATGGTTGGAGCAATCCTACGTGGCAAGATCTATCGCAAATAATAAGTTTCAATATTTCCTCATGCTTGCTAAGAAGTACAATGCACATGAACATGCATTCCCGACAAGTCTTTGAGGTTTATTTAATTATGGATTTCATCAAAAAGGTAAGATTGTGAGTTGGTTATAAGTAGTGGTTATGGCATATCTTTCTGCTGACAAGAAATACCTTCAAATTTTTTTGCAAGATATTCAAGCTCTTATCTTTTACATTGCACACTGTTTTTTATTTGTTTTAATTGGTCATATATTTGTGTATATAGGTCGAAAGCAAATACGGTGGCTACATTGGAAATTCATTATACGTGACCTTGACCTTCTAGCTAGTTAGGTTAGGAGTAGGTCTAGCTGCATATTAGTTTCCTTTGCATATGCATGTTGCACTCACTTTCTGTAGTCTTTCATTTTTTTTCTTTCTATTTTTGGTTTGGCCTCCATTTTATTCGTCTTTTTTATTTTTGTTTTCTTGTTGTGTCTTATCTCTTTTCGTGTTTTGTTTAATAAGACTTTGCATTAAGGGCACCCAATTTGGGCTCAAAAGACAATGTGGAAAAATAGAAAAGGGCTTCGTGACACTGCAAACATTTGGCTAACCTTCAATCCTTCTTCTCTGTCTTGGTTATCTTTTGGTCAATGATGTTCTAATGGAAAATATGATCCTTTCGTGAGGAAATATTTGTGTCAAACCATGATATCTGTGTCTATTCTATAAACCTCATCCCTACAACCAGTTATCTACATTTCGTTGTTTTCCATGTTGATCTAATCAAGTAGAGAAGGACAAGGGGAAAATCTAAATGCGAAAACCAATATCAGAGGTATTACATATGCTTCTTTTAAGGAACAACCTCTTCTGCTCTCAATAATTCGGGATCCCTCTTTCGACCATGAAATGAATAGGTGTCGATGCACATTCCCATATATAATAAAATAAATAAAGGGTGAAAGAAGAGAAAGGATTCCTGTGTAGGGAGGTGAAGTAAGAAACTCCACTAGGGTATTGTCCTAGCTCGCTGGCAATGGAGCGATGTTTGTATTCCTAAAGCGACTCCATTAGGGTACTTTCCAAGCGTGCTGCTAGCGGAGAAACACTAGAGATGAAAAACTATACTCCAAAAATCTAAATCTCGTGAATAACATTACCCTTGTCCTGATTCGAAACATTACGATATCATTGAACTTATGAATGTGTCCAACCAAGAAAGAGATGGAGGGGACCATATATGTAACTAGGTTAAGTGGCTAAACCAAAGTAATCTACATGGAGAACCAATACTTCCTGAGAAAATAGACCTTGCACGAAATATTTGGCTAAGGCAAAGAAGTTGGAGTCCTACCAATGAGTCACCAAGTGTTGTCGCTGTGACAAACACCCTCCAAAATTTTGTCCACTTGAATTTTGGAGCCGACTATGGATCTTGTGAATGATATTTTCATAGTCAATTCTTGGCTGGTTGATTCTTTATTAATTCTTCAAGCTTCCTTCTTGGATTGTAAGTGTCAAAGTCACCTGCACACACATGCTCAATCCACAACATGTTCATGAGCACATCATTTTAAGCAAGCTTGAACAAACAAAACACATTCCATCAAGATAGTGACTATGAAATATTCAACCTATGTCGATAGTCAGTGCACACTCTCAATTGACAGTCTCTCACTTTTGTTTGCGATCGTACTCCTGTTTTGGTGAGTTTCTCCAATTGTCGCTTTTTGTGTACTTTCACCTCCGCAAGTGTCATTTTCATGTTTACAACTGTCACTTTTTCTTGCTTTCACCTTAATGAGTGTTGTTTTCATGTTATATTTTCTCTTACATGTGTCTCCTTCATCGTCCTTTGCATATCGCAAGTGTCTTTCACACATTCTTCTCATATTGTAAGTGTTATTTTTTGGCATGGTAAGTTTCACATATTGTACAAAAACTAGTTCTAGTTGTTTCAAGGGGTAATGTTTGTGTTAATGAGTTGTCCTTATCATGTAAACATGTATCACAATCATTTCTAAAATTTCAAGCACTGTCGCACAAGTTTCGTCGATTTCGTTGTGAAGTGTATCTTTAGTGTCGCACTTGGAGTGAGTTGTCGCAATGTTTTCACATTAAGGAAATAATGTTTTTCATGTGTTCTGAGTGTTTTGTGTTGTGTCATCAAGTGAACTAAGTGTGTGATCATGTTAAAGTATTGATTTTTTCAACTTTATCTCACTGATCCAACACTTAGTCAAAGCTGGGAAAACTCCCCAGTCGGGCCTCTCAACCTCATTCAAACCTCTTGGACTACACACTATGTAGTCTCAATCCTAAAGTAATAGCCTTGCCTCTTGGCACTATGCAATGCACAGTTTCTGCCTCCCAGAACTATGCACTGCACAATATCAATGCTTAAGCCCAACCCTTGAGCTCCATAATGTCACAATCCTTGCCTCCAGCCATCCTTCTATGTGCACTACGTAATCTCAAGCATAAAGCCTCAACCTTGACCTCTTGAAATGCATAACTGCACAATCTCTTGGCCTCTCTCCCTCCATAAATTCACATAATTCAAGCCTCAATCTTGAGACCTTGAACCCCTCAACTACACAATCTCTTAGCTTGTTCTCATGTCTGAACTTCTCATTGTTTAACTTCAAGCCCTAATATTGACATCTTGGATTCCTCAACTGTGCAGCCACTTAACCTAGTCCTTCAAAATTATGCAATACATAGCCTCAATCCTAAAGTCTCCAGCTTGAGCCCTTGAGTCCCTCAACTGCGCAGTCACTCAGCCCATGCCTTCAGAACTGCGAATTGTGTAGTCTCAAGCCTCAAACCTCTATATTGAGCACTTGAGTCCCTCAACTACGTAGTCCATATGCCCAGGCCTTGAGAATTGTTCATTGCGCAATCTCAAGGCTCAATCCTCTACCCCGATCTCTTTATTCCCTCAATTTTGCAATCCTTTGACCTTGGCCATCCTAAAATTCACATTGCGTAGTCTCAAGCCTCAGTCCCATACCTTGGCCTCTAGAACTATGCAATCCCTGAGTCAGTCACTCAACTCATCACCAATTCCACCCCTAATAGATGATTTCATGAAATATGTTAGATTAGGGGTTTTCAGACAGATGTTGCCTTATCATGAATTATTTTTATTCACATATACGTTATGTTATCATGACAGGATGATGTTGGAGGAAAAGAAGGTGGAGACCATGCTAGAAGACACCCATGGAGCTTAAGAATATTAAATGATTATCAGGCGAGAAGACGAAGGAACATCAAATTACAATAGACAATGGAATATTAAGACCACATTGAAGACTCTTTATCTTCAAGTCATATAGAGGAGGAAGAAGAAGAACATGCACCATCTTTCAAGAAGACACAAAGACAACATCAACAAAGAGTGACTTGACATTTCCATCTCATCAATGTCATGTCATGTCATGTCATGAGTCATCATGTGCCACATCATTCGTGGATTATGTAATTCTATATTGGAAATGTAACGTAAAGTGGAAGTCCAAGAGTCATCTATGTAATGTGAAATGCCATGTAGGAAGTCAAAAGGTCATGAGAAGTCAAACAGTCATGAGGGTAGTCCAAGAGTCATAAGGGAGGTGAAGGATCACCCCATTTTTTATATATACACCCTTATTGCTTGTAAATGACTTTTCACCATGGGTTCTCCCATAAGGCATCAAAGAGACGAAGTCAATACTTTTTTGGGAGCAAGTCGTGACTCTAATGCTTCACTATTGGAGCTAGTGATGTTTTTTGTATTCATGTATCTTGGGACTTTTACTTAATACTTGAAGCCTGGTGGGTAACATGTTTTCATGCATGGATTGTGAATATTTGTAAGACTATTTTTTGAATGTTTATGATTCATGTTTTCTTTCATCTATACTAAATTAGTTGGGCTATTTCAATTATTTTAGTGCTTATATTACTGAAAATGTGTTGTAATGGTTGTAACAATCATCACATCTATGTGGACTATTCTACTTGATGTTATGTGATTCTCTTTTCGCTTGTGTGCACCTCTACTAGGGTGGTATTATTACCTCTCTCTTAGAGGCTCACTTTCCCTCCCTTTGTAGTAGAAGAACCTTGATACACTTACAACCAACATTCACCAAGCACACTTGCTTTTTGCAAAGGCAGGTATGTGCTTATATCTCTTGTTGATAGCATAAGCCAAGGAAAATCTATAAGAATATATGGCAACCGAGTTGATACTTTGGATGGGGCTCCTATTCAAAATGGGGTGAGGTCTAATTAGGACTTCACATCGGTGTGACCCCCTTGGTTGATGGATTTACAACACTGTCAACACCTCCACAAGTTCCCTAACACTCTGATTCCAAGTCCAAATTGCAGTCGTAGTGTGTCTGAATCCTCAATCCATCACCTCCCCAACTTCAATCTCCGCTCCACTATCCAAGTTTCCTCCCATATCTCTTGGTTCTCCTCTCCCCTCCTTCCCTATGAAAATACAAAAAAAATAATAATTCCCCCTCTCTTCTCTACGACAACTCCCTTATCCCGTTCCTTTTATTCAAAGCTCCTCACTGACACCATTCTGGAGTCACAACCACCCTTATTCCACCTACCCCTTTGTTCCTTAATTACAGTTTGGGTGGTCGCTTCACCTAATGACCCCTCTTTAATGCAATAAAATAATAATATCTTTTAAATGTTAGCCAAACCTATGGATTCATAAGAATCCTTTTAATTTAAGTATTAAATAAATTATGTTAAAATATAATTTATTAATTAAAAATTGGGATTAGGGGTTAATTAATCACTAATCAATGTTAAACATTAATCATGCTTAAGGATAATCATAAACTTGACAATTATCAAGTTTAATGTTAATCATATCTTATTCATTAATCAAGGTTAACCATTAATTGATCATCTAGAATAGTAGGCTATCAAATACTAGCATATTTGTGTGAGGTTTGGGTATGTAGCTAGCATACGCATACCTTGTACATGTCCTAATAGCACTAACAAGATCATCACATTGAGAAATATCATAGTGAATATGTTAACAATGTAATGTAGCACAATAAGATAATGGAGTGGGAATTACATAAATGGTACTCTAGGGAGAAGAAGGTAGAGGAAATATTTTGTCACCTCATTTAGTAAAAAATCTTAGGGATTGAAAGCCTCCCTAAATTGGGATTTATGATCCAAATTGGATCATTATATTATTTTTCATTCATCTTGATGTTTTTAGAGTGGAAAATTTGAAAGAATCATCTTATAGGAACAATTTTATTGGTAGGACCCAATCTAAATAATTAAGGTCTGAAACCTTCTTGTGATTATTTTAGGCCTTCAATTATGTTTTTTGGGGTAAAAATGTATTACTTAAGTGCAAGACTTTATGATACTATTCTAAACTTGAAAACACTTCCAACAATGCAAGAATTATGTCAATTGGAGTTCATATGCAAAAGTTATACCTCTAAGAAGTTGACCTATAATGGTTGACCGTTGTTAGCGCTCAAATCTGCCTTAGGCTAAAATAAGGCAAGACTCAAGGCCACATCAAACCACGCTCAGCCTCGTAGCTAGCCCTACGAGGACAGGAGAGGGCTCTCTCCGGGTCAAACTCGGCAAAAGGTAATCAAGAAGGCTCG
>APFE030546807.1:210007-269082 GCA_000404065.3 Pinus taeda
AGACTCAAGGCCACATCAAACCACGCTCAGCCTCGTAGCTAGCCCTACGAGGACAGGAGAGGGCTCTCTCCGGGTCAAACTCGGCAAAAGGTAATCAAGAAGGCTCGAGATGACCGAATTGTTGACTGATTTTAGGCTAGGTATTAAGTACAAAGAGTTTAGGATTGATTTTTATGATTTTGTTGAAATCAAGGGAAAGGCAATTTTGGGTGCAGGGATGAGGTACAGTTTTTGCAGAGGTCCACTTGGGGTAAGATAGGCAATTATTCTGATGCCTTAAAGCAGGTGAGATGGATAGATCAGACCGGTGAGAGGCTAAGGGGAGCAAGGGGTCTCAAGGATTCTCCTTAAACTGAAGAAAACATAGAATATTAAACAAATTTAAAGGCAGAGCATAGCAATTTGATGGATTCTACCTTAACACTTCATTTTCTTAATGAGAGAAGATTCAATAGAGATAATGATTCACATACACAACTTACAAATACTGAGAGAAAAACACCATCAAGACATAAAGCCACATGGATCCCAAGTAGTGCTGCAAAACCTTGGTCTTCCTTTGCCAAAATGCTGGTAAAATATGTACAATATAGTCTCAAAACTATCCCAAGAGTCCAACCCTCTGCTACTGAATGAAAAAATTAAATATATAGACCAAGCCAAACAATTTCCTAACCTCTAGGAGTCGAGCTCCCCCTTCTAGGAGCTATTTCAACCAATTCTAAACTGAGCACTACAAACTAGGCAATCAAAACAACTTGCCTCTATAAACTTGGAAACCAATTCATTCATTAATTTTTTGCCATTTTATGAATGAATCTTCTAGAATAGGTAAAAAGCGTCATGTCAATCATGAAATTAAATCAATTACATCAAAGAGGATGAAAAATCCCACCAAAAAGTCAAAACTGGTCAATGTTGTGTTTTCTTGAGCTGAAGGTGCAAAACTGGCCAATTTCCCCAACGCGTAGCGCGCCATTTCTCTACGCGTAGCGCACCTTTCAGGCCAGCTTTGAGGCACTTCCCTACATCCAAATGAGGCACAAGTGGGCTTGTTGGAAAGGTATGGATGTCTACTTCCAACCCAAGTGGAATTTTTCAATTTGGTGGCCATTTGCCCCTCCAAAATTGCAATCTCCCAAGACTGCTTCCTGTGTGTCCAAAAAGTAGCAGAAGGTAATTTTTTGCTTGGTTTTTGACCTTTTGGGGGCTCAAATCTCCATGAAACTTCTTGGCCATGGCTGAGAAAGTGTATTTTGTCATGAAAAATCCAAAAATGTAAACCTTTCCTGAAATGGACCTCCCCAACTTAAGGGTAGCTCGTGGCGCGCTACGCGTTGAGGGCAAAAACCTGTTTTTGACAAAAAATTTCAAAAATGACCAAAATTGCTCCAAATTGTTTGAATTTTGAGCTGGGGGTGTATCATTGAGTGCCATGCTCCCTCAAGGTGGACTCAGCCAAAATCTGAAGTGGATCGGGCCTTTTCCTCCGTTTTAGTGCCTTGGCCAATCATCTCTTGAGAACCTTCATTTTTGCCTTGCACACATGCATGCGGGCCCAATAATGATTTTTCATGTGGCGGAGCATATCTTTGTCTCTATTGGCTTTCGCCAACAACTTTTCCAAGTGAGTGTTCACCCGAATGAGCATAGATTCCTGATCTATAGGTGTCAAATCACCGGGTCTCCTACGGGCCAATTCCCGGTCTTCACGAATCTTCCGCTGCTCATAAAGCTCATGCTCATCTTGCAAAACCAAAACTAGCCATGGAGGAGAGGCCTACCTGAAATTTGCTTGAGAGAAATGAGGATTTGGTAGCTTGCTGGCAGTTTATTGGGAAAAAAACCCAATGCGTAGCACACCTTTCCCAACGCGTAGCGCCCTTGTAAATTTGCACTGCGAAAACCTCCCCAACGCGTAGCGAGCGTGTAAAATTACACTGAAAAACGTTCCCTGACACGTAGCGTGCCTCTCCTGACATCCAAATTGAGCTCATGATAGCTCGTTGGAAATTTCTTTGAGTCTAATTTCCAACCCAAGTGGAATTTTTCAATTTGGAGTTCATTTTCCTTGTCAAAAATCAAATCTCCCAAGACTGGTCAAAATGTGCCAAATGAGGCTGCCTCAAGGCAGAGTGCTATTGCAGTCAACTTTTGAATGCCTTCCTCAACTCCAAATTGAGCTCATGATAGCTCATTGGAGAGCTCTTTGTGTCTAGTTATCATTTGACACATCAAGAAAGTCATTTGGCCAACCAAGCTAGGAGAACACTTGATTTTAACAAGGTCACTTCAGAGGTGCATTCAATTCTCCTGAGGCAACGGTATTTTTGACATTTCTCTAAAACCATGACACCTGTGTAAAAAGTGAAGGAGGTTTTTCTTCCTTGGCATGTTTTGGACAAACACCTCTCTCATTTTTCCCAAATTCATCTTTGATTGCTCAGAAACATCATTTGAGTAAAACCTACCCCGATGTGTGGAACAAGAGATTTCGTCGAAATGAAGCGAAATGAAGGGGATAGGAGGCTTCTAAATTCTTGAGGAAATTTTGGGGAGTACGGAGGGATGTTAGGAATTAGTGTAAAGTGGAATCTCAGAGATTGAGTGAGGGGAAGGGGTCCAAAAGGGCAAAACACAGGCCTAGCCTAGAAAATTGCCAAGTTGTGGCAAGAAACTAGGGTTTGTGGAAAAATGAGGAATTTGGGGAATCTCAGTGATGGGAAGTGTTTAATAAGGTACATGAAGGATATGGGAAGGTGTATGAACATCTGGATACAAGTTTTGCTAATTATTTGATCGTCCAAGAGAAATTGCCTTCAAAACCCTAGGAGAGGGAAATGACCTTACCTAGGCGCAATTGAAGCATGAACAAGGTGTGAAATGACCCAATGGAACCTGACATGATGATGACAACCCTCTGAATAATGATACACTCAGCTGAATGATGACATGGACTGTCATTTGGACAACTTTGAAAAGAGTGAAAATAAACCCTAGACCTAAAGCCTAGTGACCAAATTTTACTTGAAGACTCTTTGAAATGACAAAATTTTACCTTGACACTCTAAGACCACTTTGTAAGAGCATATTTTATCACTGGAGGAAGGCTAGAAAGACTGACACTAACAAGTATGACCTAGGTTCAATATATGGGATACATAATTGATGAGCGGGGTGTGCATGTGGACTTATCCAAGCTACAAGTTTTTCAAGATGGGACTGCCTCAACCACTCTAACAGATCTATGTAGCTTTCTTGTTCTTGTTAATTTCTATTGCAAGTTCATGTTGGGATTCTCTAATATCACTCGGACTTTCATTCAAGTCACCAAGGGTGGAGAGAAAGTAAATTTATTTTGGTCTAAATCCCAAAAAAAGGTTTTTCCAAGATTAAGCATCACCTCTTCTCTGCACCAGTGTTCACATTACCAAACCTGCAATAACCATTTGAAATTGATACAGATGCCTCTGACTATGCTATTGGTGCAGTTCTTACTTAGCAAGGGAATCTGATTGCATATCACAGTGAGACACTTTCATATATAGTCTGAAACTATCCCACCTATGATAAGGAGATGTATTTCATTGTGCAGGCATGTCGGCAATGGAATAATTACATTCTAGAGAAGGAAACAGTCATCCACACAGACCATCGACCCTTGTAGTTCATACAAACACAAGGAAAGTTGCAAAATGATTTCCATCATAAATGGTCCACAGATATGCAATAGTTCCATTTGAACATTAAGTACAAGAAGGTTAGCACCAATAATGTTGTAGACTTCCTCAGATGACTTTCGATTATGGTGTTGACCATTGTGCTCCACTGTTGTGGACAAGAGACTTCGCTTTGTCCTCATCTTTACAAGAGCAATCCAGAATTCGGCACCACATACCGGATGCTCCTCAAAGGTAATCAATTCCCATATTTTCACCTCTAAGACACACTGTTATGCCACCTAGAACACCTCTGTGTTCCTTCAAGCGAGCGTGCCAACATGATTTAGGAGGCGCACTACAGTCAAGTTGCTAGAAATTTTGGGGTAGAAAAGACAGTGGCAGTGCTACATAATTATTTTTATTGGTTGAATATTTGACAGGATGTTGGGAAGTACATTAGATCCTACATTTCCTGCTCCATTTAAAAAACTACAATCAAGAAGCAAGGCCTATATACTCCTCTGTCGACTCCTAGTCAGCCCTAGAAATCCATCTCCAAGGATTACATGTTAGACCTTCCTTCTACCAAGCATGGAAACAACTATGCTTTCATGGTCGTCAACAAATTCTCTAAGATGGCCATTACGTCAGCCTATAAGAAGAGTATCACGGCACAACCCACTGTCAATATCTTATTTGAATGAGTATGGTTACACTTTGGGATCCCACAATCCATTATATCAGATCGATACAGAGGGTTCTTAAGTGCATTTTGTTCAAGCCTTTGGTCGTTGTTGGATACCAAGGTCACTAAGTCCACAGCCTTCCACCCCCAAACTATTGGCCTAACAAAGGTCGTCAACAGGATGATCTTTCACATCTGGCGAATGTACAACTCGAAGCATCCACACACATGGGATGGGAGCCTCCCTTATTTCCAACACAGCTACAACAAGGCTCTCCACAACTCAACTCGCCATAGCCCCTTTCAAGTTGGATTAGTGTTCCAACCATTATGTCTCATTGATGTTGCCATACCATTTGAAACGACTCATGCATATTCGGATCATGTCGATTCTAAGGCTGATAAGTCTGAAAACTTCATTGAGCGCATCTAGCACATCCACCAGTAGTTTCGTGACATATTGGACAAAGCAAATGATAAGTACAAATAGTTTCATGATCAACATGGGGTACCACACAAGTTCCAGGTGGCTGACAAAGTTTGGTTACATTTGTAGAAGCTCCTCACTTGGGCCCATCGCAAGCTTTTCCCACTCCGATATGGGCCTTACACCATCACTAAGATTGGAGGAGACAATTATTCAAGCTCATCATTCCACCATTCCTTGTCCTACACCTAGTATTAAATGTGGATCAACAACGGTTATACTTTCCCCAATTATTGGACACATCTGACGTTGTTGAGTAGCTGACACCAACTGAGCTCAACCCAAGTTGTATTGAACAATCCAAAACTAATAAGATCATGGATACACAGATCAAGAACACTCTCTAGCAGAGGATCTAGCTAGATTGAGTTGTCAAAGCAAGTCAACTCCTTCACCAGGGCAAGTGGCTCACTAGGGACCAAGTTCACCAGAAATTTCCTCATCTCATGAAGGCTCTGCATGCAATGGGGACCATTGATTCCTAAGGGGGGAGGAATAATCCAAGTGGATAATGGTTTCCACCCGCCTATTCCACCTAGACCCCCAGTTGATTTCATCATTTTCCTTGATTATAGCAACATTTACTAATTTTAGCATTCTTTTGGGTCCTAAACTTTCAAAGCAACTTTAACCCCCTAAACCATGTTTTTTTAAGGTCCGTAGCAATACCATTATTGTAGTCAAGGGTCTACCACAAATATTGTAGTACTAAAAGAGATATTTCTAATGAGGTATCGTACAAGCCAAAGGTTATCATATGTCCAAGTTATGACCCCGAGAATTTGGTTGCCCATCTAACCCTAACGGGGCCGACAAACTCTTGGTGTTTCATCTCCTAGAGTTATGGTTTTGGTTGTTTAGGGTTTCCCTTTTTTATTCAATAATAAAATGACCCTTCAGCCTCAATGTAACACAGTTCAAAGGCATGTAGTCATAACATCTCTTCTCAAATACATGCTACCATTTCTCGAGCTAGTTTATTTCCATTCTATATGTAAGCATCTTTCAGTACTTTGATATTAATGAAATGAAGATTTATTTCTTGTGCATCTCTATGTTTATGTTTATATATATATATATATATATAATATTTGATGGATCTCCTTCTCGCTCATCTTTCTTTTCTTCCATCATGGGAGGTCATTGGGTGTTGTGAGGCTGGTCTTGTAAAGGTTCAACCTGTTCTATCCCTAACTTCTTATACCTCGACCTTGTTGGGGACAGATGTAAGAAAAACAAAGAAAGAACAGACCACTTTGATACCATTGATTAGACTATGCAGAATTAACTATATATATATTATTATTAGTATATGTATATTACATATATTATATATATATATATATATATATATATATATATATATATATATATATATTCCTCCATAAGTCTACATCAGTGGTATCAGAGCAGTCTGCTCTTTGTTTCTTTTTCTTAGCATGTCCCCAACAAGGTCGGGATATAAGAAGTTAGGGATCAAATAGGTTGAACCTTTATAACACCAGCCTCACAAACCTCAAGGGCCTCCCATGATGGAAGAAATGAAAGATGAGGGAGAAGGAGATCCATTCAAAATATTGCTCGTAGAATCCCAGGAGCGACGCACACGATGATGGATAACTTTGCCCAAATCCTTTGGTATGACCCACATTCAATATTTGGCGTACACAATTGATGAGCGAGGTGTGCATGTGGATCTAACCAAGATACAATTTATTCGATATTGGTCATCCCCAACCACTCTAACAAAGCTTTGCAGCTTTCTAGTCTTGCCAATTTCTATTGCAAGTTCATGTTGGGATTCTCTCGTATCACTTGTCCTTTGAGACAAGTCACCAAGTGTAGAGCGAAAGCAAAGTTCTTTTGGTTTGAATCCCAAAATAATTCATTTTCCGAGTTGAAACATTGCCTCTGCTCTGCACCAGTGCTCACATTACCAAACATGCAGCAACCATTTGAAATTGAGACAGATAACTCTAACTATGCTATTGGTGTAGTTCTTACCCAACAGGCGCATCCAATGGAATATCACAGTGAAACACTTTAAGATACAGAATAAAAGTATCCCACATATGACAAGGAAATGTATTCCATTGTTCAGGTCTACTGAAAATTTAAGCATTACATTCTGGGGAAGGAAATAGTCATCCACACAAAAAATCGACCCTTGCATTTGATACAAACACAAGGAAATTTGTAGAATGATCACCATTAGAAATTATCCACATAACTGCAATAGTTCCATTTGAACATTAAGTACAATAATGGTAGCACCAATAATGTTTCGCACTGCCTCAACCAACCATTGGTTATGGCGTTGACCAGTTTACTTGACTCTTGTGGAAATGAGACTTTAGGTTGGTCTCATCTTTATAAGAGCGATCCAAAATTCAGCACAACAAATGGAATATGCTCTTGGAAGGTAAGAAAGTCAAATATTTTCACCTACAGGACACACTGTTATACCACCTAGGACACCTTTGTGTTCCTTCAAGCAAGCATACCAATATGAATTGGGTGGCGCACTACAGTCAGTTTGATGGAAATTTTGGGGTAGAAAAGACAATGGTAGTGCTGCAAAAGCACTTTTATTGGTTGAATTTTCGACATGATGTTGGGAAGTACATAAGATCTTGCACTATCTATGTTATTGATAAACTTAAAATCAAGAAGCAAGGCATGTATACCCCTCTGATGACTCCTAGTCGGCCCTGGGAATCCATACCCATGGATTATATGTCGAACCTTCCTTCTACCAAGCATGTTAAAGATTGTATTTTTGTGGTCATCAATAGATTCTCTAAGATGGCCATTCTAGCATCCTGCAATAAGAGTATCACAGCATAAGCCACTACCAAACTCTTCTTTGAGCAAGTATGGGTACACTTTGGGATCCCACAGTCCATTATCTCAAATCAAGATAGTCGGTTCCTAAGTGCATTCTTGTCAAGCCTCTGGTTTTTATTGGATACCAAGCTCACTAAGCCCACAACCTTCCACCTTCACGCCGATGGCCAAATAGAGGTCATCAACAAAATGATCGTGCACATCCTACACATATACAACTTGAGACACCCATGCACATGGGATGAGAGCCTCCCTATGTCCAACATAGCTATAACAGGGCTCTCCACGGCTCAACTGGCCACAACCCCTTTCAGGTGGGATTGGGTTTCCAGCCACTATGTCCCATTAATGTAGCCATACCATTTGCAGCTACTCAAGCAGATTCGGCTCATATCTAGTCTGAAGCTTATAGGATTAATAGCTTCATTGAGCTCATCTAGCACATCTTCCAGTACGTCCATGACATATTGGTCAAAGCAAAGTCTAAGTACAAACAACGTCATGATCAACATCAGGTGCCACACAATTTTCAGGTGGGCGACAAAGTTTGGTTACATTTGTAGAAGGAGCTACTCACTAGGGCCCACCGTAAGCTTCGCTTGCTCCGATATGGGCCTTAAACCATCACTAAGGCTATAGGGGATAATGCTTTCAAGCTCAGCATTATGTAGTTCCTTGGTCTACACCTAGTATTCAATGTGAATCGAGTGCAGCCATACTTTCCCCCAATGTTGCAGAGCTCAACCCAAGATGTATTGAATAGGCCACAACTAATAGGATCATAGACACATAGATCAAGAACACTTGCTAGTAGAGGATCCAGCTATATCAAGTTGTCAAATTAGACCAACTCCTTCACCAAGCAAGTGGCTCACTAGGGATCAAGTTCAATAGAATTTTCCTCACCTCATGGAAGCTCTGCACGCATTTGGGACCATTACTTCCCAATGGGGGAGGATTGATCTAGGTGGATATTAGTGGCCACCCACCTATTCCACTAGACCCACAATCAGTTTCATCATTTTCCTTTATTATAGTAGCATTCACTATTTTTAACAATTTTTTGGGCCTCGAACTTCCATAGTAGTTTTGACCCCCTAAATGGTGTTTTTTAGTTTCGATGTAGTGCCATAGCCATTGGCAAGGGCTTGCCACAAATCCTAAAGTACTCAGATAGACCTTTATAATGATGTATCGTATGCACCAAACAGAGATCATAGGATCCAGTTACGACCCCAGGAAGTTGCATGCCCAACAAACCCCAACAGGGCCCACAAACTCTTGGTTTTCCATCTCCTAGGGTTAGGGTTTTGGTTGTTTAGGTTTTCCTTTTATTATTCAACAATAAAAAGGCCCTTTAGTCTCATACTAACACAAAGGCATGTAGCCGCCACATCTCTTCTCAGAGATAAGCTACCATTGCCTAAGCTAGTTTATTTCCATTCTATATGTAAGCATTTTTCAGTTCTTTGATATTAATGAAATGAAGATAATTTCTATTGCATGTTTGTGTTTATGTTTATATATGTATTTTTTTGCATTCCTACATAAGTCTAGATCAGCTATCCTATATGAAATGCAATTCCTATAATCGCTGTGGGATACAAGATCTTGGTTTATTTTAGTTAAATGCCTAACTAGGTGAATCCTGTAATCCTTAGCTATTTTGAGGTTTGCCTTTAAATTAGGTTACAAGTAGAAGTTAAGGTGAAGCAAGAAAAGGCTTGGTTAATGATACCTCCACTTGAAATCTAACCACCAAGTGCCTCCAGCGTTGCAGAGATTGTGGCTTTGATGACTGTAGGGTCATTGTGTTAACTACTAGAGAGGGTTTATCCTTTGCAAGCTACAATATGAAGGGTGTTCCTATCTTTCTATCAACCAAGCTTAGGCTTTGAGGTTAATATTTAATGCGAGACTAGGCATATAATGTAAATACAAGATGAATGAGTTTTCTTGAGTTAAGATTGCTTATTGTCTTGAGTACTTAGTTACAACTGATATTTGGTTATGAAAAAAGAGTATTTAATTGATGAATGAAGGACATTCTTAACCATAATATAGAGTGCTCAATTTTAATAGTGCCTACAAGATGTATCCAATGTAACCAAGAAACAATTTCTTAAAACAAGATTAATGCTCTTTATAACAATTCATCAATATGTCAAAGATAAAATTATCATCCACAATTGATATTCAATTTAACCATGAACAATAAATGGCAATAATGGCTATAACAAATATCAGACAACTTATCCACGATATTACTTAGAACAATTAGCTAAGGTTCTTTAGAGACAATATGAGAATGGAAACAATTGCTCAAAAGATTGCCAATTTAGATGATAAACCACAATGTCAATTAGATGCCACATAGAATAATTAGATCTCAAAAAGGAACAAGTGATTAGACATTAAGATGCCAAAGTCCAATATTCCTTTTAATCACCAACTTAAGCAATATCAACCATTCAATTGATTTTTCAAGTGCTTTTATGAGTGACTTATTTGGTGAAAAATTATAATCTTTTAGATAAAAAGAAAGCAATTTGTTAGTATTCTTATTAGAGAGAAATTCAATAACTTAACCAGTCACTTTAACAATCCAATATTACCAATACTAACAATCTTTTTCACAATATGCTTATCAATATAGCATTACCAAATGTTAGGAAGCTTATGCAACTTATGCTCAATTTTTGTGACAGCAGTGAGTTAAACTTATGCCAAATATGTCAAATCAGTCCAACACTTACTTCTTGAATTAATGGAGATCAATTAGAATGCAAACAGTAAGATATGTTTATGAATGCAAGAGAGAAATTCATGCAAAATGTAAATGAGGCAACCAAGGAAGTCTAGGGAGCATCCCAATTAAACCATTTTCCAATATGAAATTGTAAACAATGATGCAAGGGAAAGAAAAGGATAAGTTCTTAATGAACTTAGGACCCTTTTAGATGCCACTGCTCTGTATGATCAGACCTTGTTGTACCTCTTTAAACAATATGACAGTCATCAAAATTTATGAAATATGCCAAACAATTATTACCCAATTGATCCAATGACTTATCAATTTACCTAGGTGGCTTATTAAGTAAATTTATGCCACTTAGATGAGTTTTATACCACTCTAAGCAAAATGACCAAAGGTTGCTAGTAAAATAGAGATGAATATGAGGGTTTGAGGAGGCAAGCTAATAGGCCTTTAGGCCTTGAAAATGGTTAGTCTTCTTGCTCAAAACTTCTCCAAGGAAATGGCTTCCTACAACCACAAAAATTAGCTCAAAATCCTGCAACCACAAAGTATTAGAGGAAAAAATCCAAATAATGACCCAAGAAATGACTAAAATGACGCAAATTAGGCTTGAAAAGGGCAACGATGAAGGCTAGAGGCCAAGGAAAGGAAAGCAGTTTGGGGAGGAGGATTAATTGGCCTGTGGAACTTAAGGAAGAGGCCTTTAAGCTTGTCGTCAAGGCCTCGAAGCAATTGTGGCCCCTAAGGCAGACCTCAAAGAGGTTGTCGCTAAGGGAAAAGAGGTTGAAATGCCTATATCCAAGGGAGAGAAGGATGTCGATAGGTAGTGGAGGAGGAGAAGGGCTCACAGAGGGGGAGAGGAGGTCAAGAAAGGGTTGTGGCCAACGCTAGCATTCTTTAAGGGTTGGCAGTAAGGGTTTCAAGGGTCGCAGCAAGGGTTTCAATGCCAAAATAGGTCAATGACTCACTAAGGGAGAAAAAAGGATGACACAGAGGGGAAAAACACCATGGATAGGCTTGGGAAGGTGACGGCTAAGCCCAAAAGGCCTAAACAAAATTATGGAACCCCTACAAAAAATAAAATTTTGATTCAAATCTTCAAAAAATTGCCACAAAATTCCATGAAATCTCCTCTAAGGACTAGAGGCTTCCTCTTTTGCTTGAGAGTTAAGCCTGGAGGGTAGCCAGAGGCTAGATCTTGCCTTCCTAGGCCTAGATCTGCCTCAAAACCCCAACGATTTCTTCCGAAAGGGCTAGAAGTTTCACTTGGGTGAGATAAACCCTCACAAAATTTTGAGATGGCTTGAGAATTCACCTGCACAAAAGAAATAAAATTTCCTAAAACCCCAATATATAAAAGTTTAAAATAAACCCAAAATCCCAACTGTTGCATACAAGGGTTAAAAAAATTTTACAAAATTATTTACAAAATACTTACAAATATACAATACATGTAAAAAAAAAATTGAGAAATAAATTATGAATAATGGCAATGGATAAATGTATTTTTGAAAGTTAGAATATTGGCCACACCCTTTTACAAAGTTACAACACCATATAAAAATTCCAAGAGCCCAAACAAGGTCGAATCTTTCCCGCAATTTGTGAACTTGGATCCCAAGGGCTAGTGTACCTGTAGATCCCTGTATTTTTTCTCAAACAAAATTGTTAGATCATATGGTGAATCAGATCACCTAAGATAAAAAATAAATTTTACCAGTATAATGTCCTATCATCAACAAATGAAATAACGATTTGTATAACAATGAAGTAAAATATAGGATTAGCACATAACTAGCATGTACCACAGATCAACAAAACAAGAACACCATGAACTGAACCCCAAAGTCTTTTTATTATGATATTAAAATGTTCCCAACAGAGAAATGGCTCAATGCGAGCGTTACAAATTTAATTTACATCATTCCAAGATATCCCAAAATTAGAATATATTTTGAGAAGAAAAATGGCTTTTATTTATAGAGAAATCTTTTGGCTTAATCCCCGTAAAAATAATCTCTGTTGTTGATAATAATTTGATCATATTTTAATCTTTGTCGTCGAAAGTATATATTTTCAGGAAAATTTCGAATTTCACTTAGAACTCATTTTTTATTAATCCAAAAATTAGTATTTTGGATTAATTTCCTTAAAATTTTGACTTTAACTTAACCACCAAGGTCCATGGGCTCAATTTTTCTTAAAATATCTATTTTTTCCTTGGTGAGGGATCTCCAAAATTTGACTTTTCTTTGACTCGTGAATTTTTTTATTATTTTCCACTTGGATAAAATTTAATTTCTCTATAATTATTTTTACTCTAAATTAATTAATTTTTTGGCTTAGGATTTAATTTTAATTTAGCCAGGAAAAAAAGATTAATTGAAACAAGAGGGGATTAATATTTTTTCCACCCTCAATACTTTAGTCACGGTATCTAAATATGAGGGACCATCCACTAAACTATATTTTTCATCAGATAATACAAATAATTCAACCCTCAAAGGGGGAATACACATTTGTTATAGACCCTCATGACATTACCCAATTCTGCGACAAAATATGATCTATTATAGACCAAGTGATCTGTAATAAAATAATTTGGCCAAATGGCTTAAATTATTCTCAAACCACTTTTACAAAGACTTGATATAACACTAGGACTCACCTAAGACCTTGTCAATGAATTCCACCCTTGCTTTCGGGTTTAAGCTGAAGGAAAAACTCTGTTGATTATCCGTGTTTAGAAACACACATAATTCAGTGAGGTTTAAAAACCTCCTAGGATGAAATAAATCATCAAAAACAAAGGATTACCTAAGCATTGTTACCAAATTAAATAGTCATACTAGCCTCATTTACAACATAACTTGCAGAAATTGGGTTTACAATGATATAACAATTAGTTGGCTGATGATTTTGATCTTTGAAAAAAATTGTACACTACTTCCTCAGACTTGTGACAAAATAGATACAACATCTAACTCCATATGGGGACATGTTGCTTCATTGAAGTAACGTGATAATCCAGAATCCTACATCCAAGAAAACAAGATACATAAGGTAGATATTTGTAAATAATCAAAATCATCATGCATATATAGAAAATTTGTTGGAATATAAAAATCTACTCTAACACATGAAAAGACATAAAACTAAATGTAGGAAAGAAAAATAACTAATGACATAAATAAAATCATAACTAAGAGAGTAGGGTTAGAAATACAATACAAAGGATTCCTCATGGCATCAGACGTCATCCTTGTGGCACAATCTGGAACACTTTTCTGCTTGTTGGTGGATCCTTAGGTTGTTTTTCAGATGTCACATGCTAATTATTGACCCTTTTTGGTTGGTGCGAACTTTCATCATTATGTTGAACATCTTCATAAATTTCAGACCGTCTTCTTTTCTTGCCCAAAAAATGTGATGAAGAAAAATGATATATAGGCTGGAATAATTCGGACACAACTACATTATGTTCTTAAGGATGACCTTGTGGCTCAATCTCCTGATCATCATCTAGCCTCCTTGGATTCAAGCATGGTATCTTCTTTAAACTTACTTGTATAACTTGACCATACCACCTATTGCTACAGCAGTAGTAGCATGTGATAAGTCCATCTGAACACATCCACCTAAGTTAGCTACAAATTTTCTTAATAGAAGCATTCCCCATACACCTGGAACATCAATAATCATTATGTCCATGGTGATTAATTTGTTTGGGTAGTTAGCCAAGGAAACCTGTAAGTCTTTAACCATGCCAAGGACTTCAATATTCTTAGACTCCATTGCAAAAATGTTGTGATAAGGCCTAAAACCTCAAATTCAACTGATCCATAAATTTATTTGTCATGACATTGGTTGATGCACCAAAATATAGCATACAGTTATGAAGTAATCAATCATTAACCTCTAATGTAAGAAAGAAAGGTTTATTATCCTCATTAGTCATATAAAAATTTAGATCCTTTAACTTAATATCTTCATCCTTTAAATGTGTATCAACCTTATCTTGTTGATCCATGCCTAAAGCTTTGAAGAATTTTGTCCTTTGAGAAGGAATCCTTAGAAGTTCAAGCACTAGGACATACATCTTAATATTGTTAATCCATGCAACCCAATAGATTTTAATTCATGATTTATATTTCTTAGATGCAACCAATATATCCTGACCTAACTACTTACCCTTCATATGCAACGTATATATTCTAACCTAACTACTTACCCTTCCTTTGATATGTATAAACTTTACTTCTAGAAATTTCTAGAATTTTCTCCTAAGATAGAGTTTCACCATACATTTATGTGATAGGGTCATTTTCATTAAAGTTATTGATGGAAAAAGATGAAGAGGCAATGTCTATGCAACAAATTTTCTTTGAAGCATTAACATTATTTATCTACTCACTACTTCCTTATTATAGGATTTTTTTGACAAGAGCACATGAAGTCTCCTCATGAAAACTTTCACAAGGTATGCAAGATGGAATAGGTTGATCAACAACATTCACATATTCAAGAGGAGTTGTAGGTCTTTGATCATTGGGAGGATTTATTTTTTGCCATGGATTATTTTTACTTCTATTTTTATTGTTTCTAGGTTGGACATTTTGAGCTTGATTTCGTTCCATCTGAATCAGCCTAGACTGCATGGCACTTGTTTCTCTAGCATGCTCAATTCTCATTTCCTTAATCATTTGAGTCAGCTCTTTAATTGGGCCATGGTCTACCTCTTTAGTCTCTTTCCCTTTAGATTTGGTTGGACACCCTTCAAAACCAGGATTTTTTATTTACCATAAGCCCTCTTATCCTTTTCTAATTCTTCAGGTATACCTTGGACAATAGCTAATTTTTTAGGCTTAACGCACCTTATCTCATATTATGTATCAAAACAAAATGCCTCAAGACATTGTTCCAACAATGTTTGTCAGGTGGCTTGTAATCTTGAGTCATATCCTTAATAATACCATTGAATCTATGATTAAACTCTTCAACCATATCATTTTCATTTTTCTTGATAGAGTTAAGTTCCTTGAATAAATATTTTCCTTCTCTTTTGTCCCTTTATTTATCTTTGAATGCATTGAATATAGCTTGCAATGAATCAAAAACACCATCGAGCTTATCTAAAAACCATTGCAAGGCATCATCCTATAAAGAATGGACAAAGAGCCTCATTCTAACATCCTCGTGATTGTACTGAGTTGCATGAGTGTGTCTTAATATGAAGGATGTGAACTTCCTAATTTGAGCATTAGCATTGATCACATTGTTCCCTAGAAAAAGAAAAATATTGTCTATACCAGCATCCAAAAGTTGTTAGGGTATCCATGAATGTTGGTGAAGTTGCAAGGCCTGTAGAAATCCTTGAGATCCTAACTGATGGGATCAAGGAAAGTGGATATCAAGGAGGGATTCCTATCCAAGAAATATTAATTGCTTACTAGAATGTAATTTGTTTAACTGATCTCTTAAAGCCTTTTCAAGATCAAGAGTGGGGTTAACCAAGCTACTAGGATTTCTTCTAGTATAATATCTTGTGAATAAATGAACCAATGGATTTTTCACCCAAACAAGAAACTAACCCAAACGTCTAGGTGCTAAAGGTGTGGATAGAAAATTGATGAAACGATTAGTGAGAGAATGAAAGGTAGGATGATGAAGAGATGAAGAGATAACTAAGATGTCGTTGAAGCGTCGAGAATAAAACAAATGTATCCCTGGTTGTGTGGCATTGATGGCTAAAATGAAGGATGAAAGAACAAAAAATGATGTAAAAAGAAGGATGTTGTGAAAATGGGAATAGAAAAATATCTCCCCAACAACAATGCCAAAAAAATAGTTGTGGCATTGTCAAATCAAATGAAAAGGTAGAAAAATTATCATGAGGACCAAGGATAGAAAAATCTATCCCCAGCAACGACACAAAATAATGTTGTTGCTCAAAGTGTCCAAGCATGGTGCGAAAACAACTCAGGGACGGGTTCGTCACTATGATCCCCACCCTCTCCATTCTAGTTGTCTCTCAAAAGCAAGGAATGGGGGGTAGCCCCTATGGAATGTGAGGATGTGAGATTTGTTGGAAACCAACAAATTTGGGAGACACTATTGAATGGACTAGCTACTTGGTTGATTTCAGCAAGTTAATAGATTATATTGGATTTTAGTAAGACCATTGCCTTATGGAGTCAATTACTTGCTTTGTACCAATTAAGTACCAAATGATCATATGTACAATCATTGCCTAAGTGATTCTTAGCTATCCTATATGAAATGAAAGTCCTACAAACTAGGTGGGATGCAAGATCTTGGTTAATTTTAGTTAAATGTCTAACTAGGTGAATCCCTTAATCCTTAGCTATTTTAAGGCTAGCCTCTAAAGTAGGTTGCATATAGAAGTCAAGGTGAAGCAAGCAAAGTCTTGTTTAATGATACCTCCTATTAAAATCTAACCACCTAGTGCCTTTGCCGCTACAGAGACTGTGGCTCTGATGACTACAAGGTCATTGTGTTAACCACTAGAGAGGGTCTATCCTTTGCAAGCTACAAGATTAGGGGTGTTCCTATCTTTCTATCAACCAAGATTGGGCTTGGAGGTTAATTTATTAATGCAAGGCTAGGCCTAGAATGCAAATCCAAGATGATTGAGTGTTCTTGAGTTAAGATTGCTTATGATATTGAGTACTTAGTTACAATTGATCTTTGGTTATGACAAAATCATTCTTAATTGAAGAATGAAGGACAATCTTAACCACAAGATAGAGTGCTCAATTTCAATAGTGCCTACAAGATGTATCCAATGTAACCAAGAGATAATTGCTCAAAACAAGTTTAATGCTCTTTATAACAATTCATCAATATGCCGAAGATAAAATTATCATCCACAATAGATATTCAATTTAACCATGAACAATAAATGAAAACAACAGTTATAAGAAATATTAAAGAACTTATCCATGATATTATTTAGAACAATTAGGTAAGGTTATTTAGAGATAATATGAGAATGAAAACAATTGCTCAAAAGATTTCCAATTTAGATGTAAACCACAATGTCAATTAGATGTCACATAGAACAATTACATCTCCAGAAAGGAACAAGTGATTAAACATTAAGATGACAAAGTCCAATATGCCTTTTAATCACCAACTTAAGCAATATCAACCATTCAAGTGATTCAACAAGTTCTTTTATGACTGAGCTATTTAGTGCAAAATTATAATCTCTTAGATCTCAAGAAAGAAATGTGTTAGTATTCTTATTAGAGAGAAATGCAATAACTTTAAGCAATCACTTTAACAATCCAATATTAACAATACTAACATTCTTTTTCACAATATTCTTATTAATAGAGCAATGCCCAATGTTAGGAAGCTTATGCAACTTATGCACAAGTTTTATGACAACAGTGAGTTAAACTTATGCCAAATATGTCAAATCAATCCAACACTTACTTCTTGAATTAATTGAGAGCACTTAGAATGAAAATGGTCATATATGTTTATGCATGCAGGAGAGAAATGCATGAAAAATGCAAATGAGGCGGCCAAGGAAGACTAGAGAGCAGCCCAATTAAACCACTTTTCTAATATGAAATTGTAAATAATGATACAAGGGAAACCAAAGGATAAGTGATTAATGAACTTAGGACTTTTTTAGATGTCATTGCTATGTATGATCAGGCTTGTCTATGCCTCTTTAAACAATATGATAGTCATCAAAATATATGAAATATGCAAAACAATTATTACCCAATTGATGCAATGACTTATCAATTTGTTTAGGTGACTTATTAAGTAAATATATTCCACTTAGATGATTTTTATACAATTGTAATCAAAGTGACCAGAGGTTGCTAGTAAAGAGATGAAGATGAGGGTTTGAGGAGGAAAACCAATAGGCCTTTAGACCATGAAAATGGTTAGTTTGCTCGCCCAAAATTTATACAAGGAAATGGCCTCCTTCAACCACAAATATTAGCTCAAAATCCTATAACTGCAAAGTATTAGAGGCAAAAATCCAAATAATGACCTAAGAAATGACTTAAATGAGGTAATTAGGGCTTGAATAGGGTAGCGATGAAGGCTAAAGGCCAAGGAAAGGGTAGTGGCTTGGGGAGGAGGCCTAATAGGCCTACAACACTTAAGTAAGAGGTCTTTAGGCATGTTGTCAAGACCTAGAAGCGGTTACGGCCCCTAAGGCAAACCTCCAAGAGGATGTCACTAAGGGAAATGAGGTCAAAAGACCTGCAACCAAGGGAGAGAATTTTTTTCAAGAGGTAACAGAGGAGGAGAAGGGCTCACCGAGGGGGAGAAGAGGCCGAGAAAGGGTTGTGACCAAGGCTAGTAGCCCTTAAGGCCTAACAGCAAGGGTTTCAAAGTGAAAATAGGCCATCAGATCACCAAGGTATGAAAATGGTTGAAGAAGAGGGGAAAAAGACCATAGCTAGGCTAGAGATGTTAACGGATAGGCCCTAAAGACCTAAAAAAAATCAAGAACACTTACCAAAAAATCAAATTTTGATTCAGGTCTTCGAAAAATCGCCACAAAATGCCACGAAATCTCCTCTAAGGGCTAGCGACTTCCTCTTTTGCTTGAGCATTGAGCCTAGAGGGTAGCCAAAGGCTAGATCTTGCCTTCCTAAGCCTAGATTTGCCTCAAAACCCCAATGATTTCTAGTGAGCACCAGTATTGCAGCAATAATGTTGCAACTCCTGGGCTACCTACTTTACTCTTATCAACCCGGTAGTTCATAACAAACTTGGAAGCGACATTGTTGTATGCACAAGTACTAGTTCTTACTGCAGGTTGTCACTTGGTCAGCTGGTGCAAGATCACTAGGAGCTCAAGCCAACTCCTATGGATTCCTGAAGCAGCTCTCTATGTGATGAAAGGAGAGAAAGACTACTCTACAGATACTACTCTAAGTGTAGGAAGGAGAAAGACTGAAATGTAAAGCAAACCAAATAAATCCTAATTAACCAGTGAATCCTACTTTTGCATAAAGCACTATGAAAACCATGAAAAGAATGCCATTACCTACTCAAGGAAGTAAACAACATCTAACTAAGCTATTTCTGGAAGTAAATGAGCAAAAAACATATTTTTGGATTTTTACGTATTTTTAGGTGAATTTGACATGCATGTGATTTATTGTTTGTGAATGTGGCAGCGAATAGGTGGTGTTGAAGGGCGGTTTTGGGACTAGATGGTGTGGTTGGGTCCTAGCAGGTCTCAGGTGGCCTTCTGGAGGCTTTTCCCACCTTCGGCCTTCAAAGAAAGCCTACAAGAAAATCTATAGGAGGACACAGGAAATCTACAGGAGGAAAATAATGTTCTACAGGAGGCCTACAGGAGAAGGCTGAGAGTAGTTTTGGCTATTTTGAGGGTGTGAGAGTGGGTGGAAAGGGTGGATGAAGGTTGTAATGAAGTGTTAGGGCACCTAGAGTCTACCAAGAATCATTAGGAGAGAGAAATATTATTGGATTTGCTCGAGAGAGGAAGAAATTCTATGGAAAATGCAAGAAACTAAGGCAAAATTGAGGGGAGAATTGGGCGACCTGTAGGGCATGGATCAGATGGAGGATGGGATGGTTGATAGGCTGGCCTGCTGCCAGAATATCTCTACTGCATAAACAATTGACAGTCAACCAATGAGATTAAGCAAGCAATGAAATGAGTGCATCTAGAAAAATAGAGTTTTGCATCAAACTAATCTAAATTGTGGTCTATGAAAGGAAATGTTGATAATTACTGCAAGAAAGGAAAGCATGGAAGAAGACTATGGTAAATAAAGAGGTGAGCATGATGGAGAAGTTCTAAAGCAAAGAAAAGTATACTATTAACCAACTAAAAAGCTGTAAACACTAGAAGTCCTATGAATGAGGAAAATCTATGTTTTTGGGGCAGCAAGAGGGTCTTTTCCTCAAATCATGGTCCTAGAGGGAGGAAGAGAGGCCAAGGCATTGTTTCTAGCCTTTTGGATATTTTATTTATCACTGCTTAACCTGCTATAGAAAGCACAAATGGAAGCAAACTATTGAATCATCAAAAGAAACCTATTCTTGACCATAAAAGAAATTCATCTAACAACAACCTCATCTACAAACTGAAACAAAACATACAAATACAAGTAAAGAGGAGCTTGGCTACTTGGATTGGGCCATAACCCAAGAGCTTCAGCCCTCTGAGGTAACTCAATGCTAGCTCAAAAAGGATTCCATCTTTATTTCCAAAACAATAACAAGATTACATGGAACTGTCAAAATAATAAGCTCGAAGTTAAGCAGAGTTTACATAAGTAAAAGTACAACAAAAATCCAACAAAAATCTGACAAAAATCCAACCCTGTTGAGGCCCTAGGCCTCTCTACTTATACCAATGGAGCTACCAACAACTTCATTAAAATCAAGGAGGATTGGCTCCCAAAACTCAAGATAATCATCAGTCAACCTCCACTTGCTCGGTTGCCTTCTAGTGCATGACTTGGCTTCTTGTACTCTGAGCTCAATGAATTGGAATTCAAAGTGAGGAGTAATAAATGAGGGGGATTCCCTCCTACAAGTCCTCTCCTTTGTCCACTTCGAGTTATTACTGCCATTTTTCCATTGGATCCTTGACTTTGACCTCAAAAATCATCAATAATCTGCATTAAACACATGTTAGACCACATGGCATCATAACTAACTCAACTCACTCTATAAACATAAATATAATTAGAAAATCATACAATAAGCTAAGAGAATGGTTTATTTGACTAGGTTAGGAGGTAAAATGAGCCCATATAATTACCCATTTTTGAGGCTCATCATCACCCCCTACAAAAAGTGTTGCTCATCCTATGAGCAACTTAGTCTGTCTGCTCATCTTTTATGGCCCTAGTGACCTCCCTAGAATCCCATGCTTTTGATGTGGTCTCCTCTTCCTTGTCATAGAATCCTACCTTCCTGTCTATTTCTTCCCACTGCTCCTACTCTTATTGTTCTCTTCTGCCTTCCAGCATGCCTAGCAGCAGTGGGGGACTCAATTTGAGGCCAATCCAATTGATCTTTAGCCTCTGCATGGAGCACTTATACATTGGAACTCTCCTTAATGCCTCCTTCATCCTCATTGGGGAATGATATTCCCTAATCTGCAAACTGTGTGGTAAGGTGTTCCATCTCCTCATACATGGATGCACACAGTCATCCCCAAGTAACCTTTCCATATCTTCAAAGTGTGCAATGCTTGTGCCTAATCACTTATATATCTAGGGGCAATCTGAGGATTATTAGCAAGCAGGTTAAGTGTACTGATGAGTGCCATGGGGTCTAATGGCTCAGCACTGATCATTAATGGCTCATTCTGCTCCTTTACCATCAACCTTCTTATTTATGCTGCCCTTAACTCTTCATGGTTCATCCATGAGGCCATGGCCATTAGTTGTAGGTCCTCTAGCCTGGCATTGGGGTCCCACACATTCATGTCTATGAGGGCCATGTTATGTAGGTAGAATTCTGCCATCTTTGCCTTACCTTCTGATGTGCTTTGGTCACACAGGTCCATAAACTGCCTGTAACATTGGAAAGGCATTGTGCCTCTTTGTGCCAAATTATTTATCTAAAATTGCAACCATTGGTCCTTGAGATACAGGCCATAGGATTATTTTGGTGCTCTACATTGCAATGCCTCCATGGACCAGTTGGCCATGCATGCCAGTTGGGTCTCTTTCTCTTGCAGTTGCTTCCTTAGCAATTCATTTTCTGTTTCAAGTTGGCTTCTTTTAATTTCTTCCCTATGTCTGATAGCACTCAACTCTCTACCCATTTCTCTGAGTGTGTTCTCCATATGGCCAATATCCTCAACTCCTTTGGATTTGGCTATTTGCATCCACCTATGTGTTCTTATCCTCTCTTTCTCTGATTCAAAGAACAGTGGAATTGCAAATTTTTGTGGAATTATTCTCCCCCCCTCAAGTAGACTGTAGTAGGAGCCAAGACTGGGCTGGGGATCAAGTTCTTGTAGCCTTGTTGCTTCCTCCTTTCTCTTTGGCTATCCTTCTATCCTTTTCTCAAGCTTTTGGGTCTCATGTAGTTTTGACAGTGTCTCTCGTAGAACTGTCTGTGCCTCCTGTAGGATTGTTTTTGGGTCCTGTAGTTCTACCTTTTCTTTCCATGTGGGAGATCTAGGAGTCCCCCTTTCATATGTAATAGGTGCCTTAGAAGTGGATTCTTTTCCTCGAGCAGAGGGTGAATATTCAATTATAATTGGCACTTTTGAAGAAGGTTGGGGTTTCCTTGTTTTGATTCTTGTGCTCTTCGTAGCCCTAAAATACATGGAGGCTTGCCTTTTCCTATTTTGTTTTGGCTTGATGGGTGTACTAAAGGTAGTGAGAGTAGCTGTTGCCTCTCTTTCTAGAGTCTCAGGGGACACTTCTTCTTGTTCTGTCTTTTCTGCCCCTTTTTCTCCTCCTTTTATTTCTCTTTTTCTCTTCGTTTGCTCTGTTTCTTCCTACTCTATTCTTTCAGCTTTACCCTCCTCTATCTTAGTTTATTCCTCCTTCCCTTCTTGTTCTGCTAAGTCACCAGTTGCTTCACCTTCTCCCCCTTGCTACTCTTCCTCCTCACTGCCAGTAGGACTGATATCATAGGTTAGGGATTTTATGTCGTACTCTATCGTCATGTTTCGGAAGATTTCCCATGCTATATGGAGTGTAAAGGTATGGAGGGCTTCTTCCACTAAAATTTTTATTAACCAATGGTGAGCGAGCTGCTCTGAATTCCCTGCTTGAACTTTAGTGCTAGAGTCAATGAGAAACTATAGGAGGAAGTAGGGGATGTTGAGCTTCTAAGGGGCTCGAGTGTCCATGCCATATCTTAATTCATGAAGGATTCTAAAATGGTAACCATAGACAATGTTGTACCTCCCCTCACAGGAAATATATTTGATTATTTGGTAGCTAGCTTCATCCCAAGGATATGGTATTCTAGCCCTTCTAATGCCATTTTTATCCTCTATAGGGGTTTCATTGTTTTGGAAAATGTTTTGCTTAGCAGCCTGGCCAATTGGTTTTTCATCCTTACTCCAAGGCAATCCAAGAGGAAGGGTAGTGACCCTACTGAAAAATTTATGGGTTATCTCCATGGAAATAGATCTAAAGGTGACAGTGGCATTAGTTCTAGTGTGAAGGACCAAAGAGTGGGAAAATTCTTGAGCAATTTCCTCATCAAACCCTCGGAATTTCTCAAAAAAGTTCATCCAATTTGCTCTTGTGAATATGTCCACTACTTGGGGATGTGCATGGAACCTGGAGGAGTTGGTGGGCTCCTTCCTCATAAAACCTCATGTCATTTTGTTTATGCTTCTTTGGGAAACCAAATGTGGAGAAGGAGACAACAATTTTTGAAGAGAAACAGAGAAAGAGAGAGATTGTGTTTTTTAGAAATAAGCAGAATTTTTTTTATGTATTTCCTGCACCTAAAGGCTTGATTTCACCCTCGAATTGAAACCACTGCTTGCATATTTTGATATTCAATGGAGGTATGCATGGAACCTACCTCCTCAGCCCGAGAATCATGCTAAAACTCGTGTTTTTTCCCTTCAAAACAACTCATTGGCCCTCCTATAGAAGACTGTTGTCCCTCCTATAGAATCCCTGTAGGTGTTTCTGTAGAACTTGTAAGTGCTCCTATAGAAAATGATGAGAGTAGGAATATGGGAGATATTAATGGAGAATGATGGTTACGAAGCTGTGGGGGCACGAGGAGATTGCAAGAGCAGAGTTTCGAGGAGAGAATGAAGGAAAAGGTGGTTAGAGTGCTCGGGGAGGAGTACTTATTACTTTTTATGGATATTTCCAGTGATGGAGGGTGAGCTAGCAAAGTGTATATTGGCCATATTCGGACCATTGGTCCCCACCTGCCTTGTCATCATGGCCCTTTCCTCGTAATCACCCCTCATGATTTCATCGGAGCTCACACTTCCTCCACTACTTGTCCTTGACATCTTTCTTGAGTTGATTGTGCACACGTGTGGGTGACATCTTCGGATGAGTGGAGTCAGCTAGATGAAGGTGGCCAAGTTAAACAGCCACCTTACTCTCATTCAACCTCAACCATCTCATTACTTTTTCATGCCTTCTCAAATGCAAACATAGGAGCGGGTTAGTTACTTACTTGGAATCTGAATGTATTTTCTTGTGAGGTGTTGTGGTTCTTTATCTCTGCTACATGCCCCCTGTTTCTTTTCATGCATGTTGTATGTTTGCTGATGTGTGGCTGTGCCTTGTACAGGTTCTTCTCTGGCTGGATCTGTGCTTCAGGTGTCTTCTTCAACCTTCATATTTGCACCCTCTTGTTGCTGACGCTGGATTTTAATGGGATCAACTGCTACAAGAATTACTACAAGAGCTCATGTAGCTAATTCTCCCCTTGAAACTTTAGCTTCTTTCTGTGCTTGGAGCTGTGAGGATGATGCCAGAGATTTAGATAGAGATGGAGAGGTAATATGTAGGCTTCAGGTGAGGTTGATGGTGCTATTCCCTTTCTTATTTTTTCTTTTCCTGAAGCACTGTTTTTTTCTGTGTTTTTTCTTGGACAGGAAGAAGAATGATGCTTGGGGTGTGATGCAAGCTTGGACATGATGGCAAGGAGGTTTGAAGACTGCAAGAGGATTTATATATTTTTTATGAAGCTTCCTTGTCCCTCAAACTGCCTTTTATATCCATTTCTAACTCTCTGTAGTTCCTACAAGAGCCTCCTGTAGAAAACACCATTTTTGAAAAATAAGCACAATGAGGTAAAAAATGCCAAGAATGATGGAGAAATGTGTGGGAAGGTAGGATAGGTGCTGGTGTTGGTTTCAGGTCTCCCTTGGCACCTTCTGCTGCTTCCTTTAGTCCTCCTACAAACTTGCAATGCAACAAGAAATTCATTTTTCTTTTTCTCTTTTTTTTTTCTTTTTGGTGAAAACAACTAGGGCGCCTCAGGGAGGTTTTCACCCTAATTTCCTGCCCTGGGAACCTCCAAGGGAGGTTTTCACCCAGGGATCTTATTTTTCTCTCTCTTTTTTTTTTTGACATCATTGGGCCGCCTTAGAAGAGGTTTTCAACCCAACGATGGGACTCAAGCGCCTCATGGAGGTTTTCACTTGAGTCATTATTTTTTATTCTTTTTCTTTTTCTTCAGTGAGTGGGTGAAGTGGAGGCTAAGACATGCTCCAATACCATCATTGTTCTATTTAAATCTTCAATGAACTCTTGCTTGGAGAGGGGTTTCTTGTAGACTTTCAACCGATATCCATTGACAAGCATGGGGATGGCTTCATCATCAATGGTTCTGATCAGAACTGAACCATTGTCATTGCATTTATCCACAGTGTAGGGTCCCAACCATCTTGCCCTTAGCTTGCCCTTGAAATATTCATATCTTGAATCATAGAGTAGTGCCCAATCTTCCTCTTGGAATTTCTTCTCCTTGTTATTTTTGTCATGCCATATCTTTCTCTGAAGCTGAACTACCTCTATATGGAGAAGAGCCTACATTCTATGTTCATCCAAACCATTGAGCTAAAGTAATCTTTCTTTTTGTGCATGGCTAAGGTCTAGGTCCAGCTGAGCTTCCATCCTCAGGGCATTGAATTCAAATTCTATTAACAACAAAGCCTTCTTCCCATAGACCAGCTCATAGGGTGTGAACCCTGTAGTGGTCTTCCATGTTGTGTTGTAGGCCCAAGTGGCCTCAACTAATCTGTCTGCTCAGTCTTTTCTGTTGCTGCTCACTACCTTTGTTAGGATCCCTTCCAATTCTCTGTTAGTGAGCTCCACCTACCCATTAGCTTGTGGATGGTAAGGGGTCAAAGTCTTGTGCTTGATTCTATGATGTGTGAGCAAGTTTTCAATCAAATTGGAAGTAAACTGACTAGCTTGATATGTGAACAACTCTCTTGGATACCCGAACTTGTATAATATGTTCTCTCTCAAAAATTCAGCTACTTTTTCTTCTGTCACTGCTTTGATTGCTTTTGTCTCTACCCACTTTGTCAGGTAATCGGTGCACATAATGATGTATTGTTTCTGCTTTGAAGGAGGGCTGGTAGGACCCACAAAGTCCATGCCCCACTTCTCAAATGGCTCAAAGGTCACTTGAGGTTGCATGTGCATTTCATCCTTTGGAGTAGGTTTCCCCATCCTCTGACACCGATCACACTGGCTAGTATATCTCCTCACATCCTGATAAAGAGTGGGCCAGTAGTAGCCTGCTTGCAATATCTTAAAGGCAGTTTTTTTTGCTACAAAATAACCTCCACAAGGCCCATCATGACAGGTCAAGAGGATGTCAAATACTTCCTCGTTCCTGACACATCTTCTCAAGATCTGATCTGGGCCCAGTTTGAAGAGATTGCCCCCAATCCAAGTGAAAGGGGCACTTTTCCTTACTATCTTGCTCTTCTCTTTTGAGGACAGGTGTGGTGGAAACTGTGTTGAAACCAAGTAGTTTTCTATATCAGCAAACCATGGAGAGAGTACTGAAATAGCAAACAAATGTTCATCTGCCATTTGGTCATCCACCATTCCTTCTTCATCTGCAGGCAAATTCACTCTAGACAAAAAGTCAGCAACAACATTTTCTTTATCAGGCTTATCAATAATGGTCAAATCAAACTGCTACAGTAAAAGCAACCATCTAATAATGCAAGCATTCACGTCTGGTTTGTTCATTAAATATCCAATTGCAGCATGATAAATATGTAGAAAGGTTTGATAGCATGTGATATAATGTCTGAATTTGTTTAAGGAATGCACTATAGCTAGGAGTTCCTTCTCGGTCACCGTATAGTTTAACTCTACCTTTGACAAGTTTTTGCTTATAAAGTATATGGCATAAGGTGAATTTTCATCAATTTGTCCCTATTTCTTTGTTCCAAGCATCAGTGTGAATTTGGAAAGGTAGGGGCCAGTTTGGCCCTCTCAAAATTAGGGCAATCACGAGCTTGCTCTTCAAGGTATCTAGGGCCCCTTGACAGTTTTCTGACCATATGAACTTGACATCTTTACCTAAGAGACCAAACAAAGGAGAGGATAGCTTGTTGAAATCTTTAATAAATCTTTGGTAATAATGAGCTAAACCTAGGAAACTTCTGACATCTCTCACTCTTTGAGGAGGTGGGACCCTTTGGATGATGGCAATTTTTTTGGGGTCCTCCTGCAATCCCTGTTGAGATATTGCATGACTTAGCACAGTCCCTTCAGTCATCAGGAATTCACATTTTTCTGGACTAAGGGACAAGTTCATCTCAATACACTTGTCTAGAACTTTTCCTAGATTAGATAAGGCTTCCTGAAACTTAGAGCCATAAGGAGTAAAGTCATCCATGTATATTGTAGGAATTTACAGGGTAAGTTCCTCAGACAGAACACCAAAAGGACACCGCTCACAAACAGATCACAGATCAATACACCAGTATTTTGACGTGGTTAAAACCCTCAGAGAGGGAAACAGTCCACGGCCTGCGCCAACGTGGCTCCTACAGGCAATTTATTAATAAAAGAATGAAAATTTACATAAGCTTCTCTCATGCACGGTTAACCTACAAATGACCCTCCATGCGCTTTAAATAGAATTCATGGACCAATCGGGTGTCAAGCCACGGATCAAGTGTCGGTAATACCGAGGAGAGAATGAACCGTCGGATCACTACATATCGTGACCGTCGGATTGTAAGTTACAAAATGTACAACGGTAAAGAAACACACTTTACCTAACGCTAACCTAACTCTATACTAGACCAAGTTGAACTTAACTATTCCTATGTGTCGGAATATCCTAACATATATCTCTATTGCATCATGAACTAATTCAGAGAATATACTCAATACCGCTCTTTGGAAAGTGGTGGGATTATTACACAAACCAAAAGGAAGGATCCAGTATGCAAAGGTACCCCAAGGACAAGTGAAAGTGGTCTTATCTTGGTCTTTCGGGCTGATTTGAATCTGATTGTACCCACTAAACCCATCTAGGAAGGAGAAAAACTTTTTCCCTGCTAGACCATCTAACACTTGATCTATGAAAGGTAAAGAAAAATGGTCCTTTTCAGTGGCTTTGTTTAATTCCTGATAGTCAACACAAATTCTCCACTTACCATTTTTCTTTGGCACTACCACCAAAGGAGAGACCCATTCATTGTCGGAGATGGGATAGATAAATCCTGCGTCAAGCAATTTCTGCAATTCTTCCTTAACAATATCTTTAAGTGTTGGATTCATCCTCATTTAAGGCTACCTAACTAGCTTTCAATCCTCCTTGATGTATATATGATGAGTACATACTAGAGGGTGCACTCCCTTCATCTCCTTATAACTCCAAGTGAATGCATCTAGGTGTTTTCTTAGCAAGCCACACAATTCCTTCTCCTGGGAAGTGGATAGGGTTGGATTGATTTTCAAGGTTCTTTCTGGGCCGAACTCTATATTCTTAACGTAGAGAGGAGTGAATTCAGCCACACAGAGATCAGTTGAGGGGTTGTTTTTGGTTTCTCTTACTATGTCCTCTAATGGTGATACAATGGGAGGTGGATTCTGAATGAGATTTTCAATCATATCATCCTCATCTTGAGGTTTCCCCCCATGGCGATTTCTAATGCACAAAATGGTGCAGAATAGACTTCATCCTTATCTTCCTCCTCCAACTAGAGAGGTATATCATGTTCTAGCAAGGGTTGTATAGGAGGATATAGGATTAACTGCTTGGACATATGGTCGTTCTTTATGGTCATGTTCCCAGCTCGACAGCTGATGTAGGCATCGACGGTAGCCAACCAGGGTCTTCCCAAAATGAGAGGATACCCAGTGAGCTTTTCCTTTGGTTGGATAACTAAGAAATCAGCAGGGTACTCCCAAAAATAAATGGATACCATCACATCTTCCACGATCCCCTCAAGGGTCACGGTGGAGCGATCTGCAAGTTGTAGCATAGTCGTGGTCTTCCTCAACAAGCCCTAGAGGTTGAGTTTGAGCATTGTGTCCTTTGTCATCACATTAATGGCAACTCCTAGATCAATCAAGGTAGGTGGGATCATGGTGCCATTGATGTGGACATCGACTACTGGGCTTCCATGGTCTAGATATTTTGGACAGACTACCTGCCCCAACATCAGGTCGGATAGTTGTCCTATGACATTGATGGTTGGGGCATCCCTCTTGCGCCTTATTGGATGCCTAAAGAACTTCTCTCTGATCAACCTATTGTAGATAGGCACATCTTTTATGGCTTGGAGAAGTGGTATCTTCACATAAAAATGTTTCAATTCTCCCAGGAGTTCAGTTTCTTCTGGGGTAGGCTGGACTGTTGCGGATAGTCTCTCGGGAAAGGGTAGATTTTCTTTAGGTTCACTTTCCTCTTTATCTTCCTCAACCTCCCTGGGTGTAGGCTGGCTATCTGGGAGAACTTTCCTAGATCGCAAGTTAATTTCCTGAATCTCCACAGCATAAGTCGAGCATGATGGTTCCCCGCTACACACTTGTTGAGCATGTCCGTTGTTCAGGTTCAGATTTGGCTGGGTAGGCATTTGGGCTTGCTTTGGTGGAGCAGGAGGTAACAGTTGTGGTTGGGCAGGTGGTGGAGGCAAAAGAGTGGGAGGATAGTTATATTGGGGCCTCCACCCCTGATGAGATGCATTCCACTGAGGTTGCGGCTGAGCATAGGATTGAAATGAATGGGTGGCTAGTTGGGCATGATATGGAGATGTGAAGGACCAAGGAGGAGGCATGGACCAGGAAGGATGAGTAGGGGGGCCCCAAGAAGGTATGGAAGTGACTTGGTTTGGGTTGTACTATGCCTGAGATGTCCCTTGCATCCCCTGCTGATATGGTCTAGGTCCATGCGGCCTCCTTTGGTTTATGTAATAGAGTTGTTCAGTGACTCCCTTAGCCCCTTGATATACATATTTAAGTCCGGGTAAGGAAGGGCACTTGTCTGTAGAATGATCTTCTTCACAGACTAAACAAACCTCTATAGATTTCAATGGGCATTCATTCCTAGGATGCCTCCTGGTGCATCTAGGGCAAAAAATGGCCAAAGCCCTCTCTGCTTCCTCTTGTTTCCTTTTGATATGCAAGGTATCCATTTGCATGGCAAGAGTCTACAACATCTCACTCTTGAAGTCTTCCAGCATGTTTCCAATTTCTCCTTTAATGGATGAGTTAGAGGAAGAGGTATTGGCTATGGGTTGACTCCCTATTAAGGCCTCAAAAATCACTGCATCAACATCGGGGAAAACCACCTGGTGCAGACCTTAAAAGTAGCTCCTTTTCCATTTTGTGTGGTGGCTCCGACTGGATATAATGGGACCCGTTTTAAAATGATTTATGAATGGGATGGATAAGTGTTTGATTTACTTATATCTAATGGAAAATGCTGAAAGATTTACTCTAAAATGCAATAATGTAATTAACTAATCTATCCCGGGAAGTCTCTGTCTTAGTGCAATTCTTAATGGTTCTTATTGAAAAGTAGGCATGTAGATGACTCTACTTTTAAACAAAAATATTCATTCATATGATAATTACTTTGTTCAAGTAATTGAACAAAGTAATAATTAAAACATTATTGCACTGATCTTTATATATCATTGACACATATATATAGATGAAAAATAACAACTCTTGAACATTCAATAGTGACAAGTAAAAGAGATTGCTCTAAGAGCTTTATACATACATCAATAATAGCAAAATGAATGAATGCTAGTTCATATAAAATAATGAAGAAAAACATAGATAATAGTACCATATGTGTTTGAATCTCCTCCAACATGAATTGCATTTGGATCCCACTTTCTAACTTGGAAATACTTTTATAGGAAGCAGTAGTGCATATCAGACAAAAGTACTCTTTATTAAAAACTCAGAATTCAGGTCCAATTTCATAAAAAAATATATATTGGAAGCACAATAGTGCAACTTCCAATCCAAGTCTTTATACAAAATTTAGGACCCTTTCTAAAAACATGAAAGGGTCTATAAATACTATCTAAACTTAACTAACTATGAAATAAAAATGTTGTGAGCTGGTGTAACCAAATCACAAATATATGAAAATCTCCCTGAAATAGACATGCTTGCAGTCAGTAAGGATGGTTCATTGTTTCGGCTGATTATCTTTTGGCTTGAGCTGGCATATGGCGAGCATCATTTGTAGTTCTGGAGGATGACTCATACGCGAATGCAGCTGGGCAGTATATGTGGCATCAATATTTTAGGAATCATGTAACTGATTACATCGGTTAAGCATTTGATCGTTGTCCTTTGACTATATGGTTTCACATGGAGGAACCAAAAGGTTTCCCATGGAAGAACCAAAAGGTTTCCCATGTTAAAGTTTGGATGCCCGCGATTAATCTCTCCCTCTTTTCCAGCTCCTATTTCCATATCTGCTCCAATGCTTTGACTGATGACAATTTCCCAGGAGTACATTCTGAAATTAAATTTGACAAATAAAGAGTATTATTAATCAATTCCACTAGATTACCAGTCGTTGATCTACATCTCGATGTTGCCCTTTCTACTTTCATCAGCTGAGATTGCCACTCAACTAACAGGATTTCCTTGTGTGATTCAAGAATTTGGGGAAAATTTGTGGCTTGTCCTTCCTTGGTTTCTTGCCAAGAGAAATTCTATTAGTCTTTCATCTACGTGCTCCAAATTTTGTCTTGTGTCAACTGACGTATCAATCATAGACGAGGAGATTTCATAGAAGGGAGGAACAAAAGAAATATTATTACATAGCAAGCTCAACTGAGTAGATAGTGCTTTAGTAATTTGGAGAGCCTCTGATTTGAATTCCTCAACTTGAGCAAATTCTTTGAACCTTTCTATTTGTAGTGACAGTTGAGCGATATATTCATCTTTCGATTTGCTCAACTGTTCATTCATTGTCCTTAGCTTGTTCAATGCTTGAGATAGTTCTTTTTGCTTCTGAACTGCCTGTTGGTCTATCCTCTGTTTCTCTTTGAGCAATTGCTCATTTAATTGGTCATTTGACTGCTTCTGTGCTGCTAACTACTGCTCTAACTGCTCTATCTTCTGTTGTTTTTCCTGTACCTGTGTCGCTAGTGAGATAATCGCTTGATCCTTCTCTTTAAGCAAATTGTTGACTTCTGATGCCTTGTCCATAGTAGCTGTTGTATATGCCCCGGCATACTGAGAGAGTTTAGTAAGATCTTCTGAAAGGTTGACTTCCTCTCTCCATACCACATTAGTTACCTCCATTTGTGTAGGTAAAAGAGAAGATTGGTCAAGTTTTCTCTTTTTCCTTTGTCTCTTTATTACAGCCCTATTCTTAGGGTTGTAGAAGACATCTAAGGGTGGTATTTCTTCTACATACAGAACAATCTCATAGGAAGGGTTCTCTGGAATCATTTCGACATCCTTTTGAGTCATGGGTGGGCCGCTAGTTCCTTCAGTTGGAACTTTATTAGTTGTTTTCTTTTGTCCAATTGTTACTTCAAGTGTGTTAAATCCCTGCAAGCTCTTAGTGTTGTTGATAATTGAGTCAAACTATTGCCATTCTTTGAGTAATTTGGGATCAATATGAATATCTGAATCAATAAGTTCACTGCCCTTTTCTTGTTCTTGCTCCTGCTTTGGTGTTTTTTCTTTCTCAGGAACTTTTTCCACTACAAGATCTTTATCAATAGCTTGTTGTTTAGTTTCGCTTGACTGGACTGTCGAGGTTGTGGCTAATAGGTCTAAAGGCATAGTTTGCAACCTCTGGTCTCTAAGCCTATTAAACATTTCTAGCCCTTCATCTTGATATCTCATCCTGGCCAATGTTTTAACTTGAAATAATGATTCAGCTGAGGAAAATAGATCATCGAATTTATCGGCTTTATAATCAAACTTAGCAAGTTTGGCTTGAGAAGTGACATTATAAGCAACCTGTCTTGGATCATATGGCCTGTTAGGAATTGTGGCCAGATTCAGCATTAGCATCTTTTCTGTCTCCTTCTCTACATGCTTGTAGTCATGCAGAGTGAAAATGCCGCACCGTAAAGGGAAGATTGGCCACATGTGCTTCTTTGAATCCTTAAGGGTTCTGGATGTCCCTTCCACTGTTATTTGATAAGCCAATTCTCGAGCTAACAATTTATCAGGCACATACAGGGGAAGAACATGGGGTTTAGTAAGGCTACCAAAAAGCCTTATATAAGTAAATTTCTCTTCCTTGAACCAACTACCTACTACTGTTAAGTCAATTTCTGCCTCTGTGGATATCCTTGGGGTAGGTTTATCAAAAATAGAATAATATACAGGGAGAATAAAACCATTGCAAATTTTATATAAGTGATTCTTGTAATGCACCTTCCATAACTACTGGTGGTAAATATGGATTGGATTTGGTTCTTCCGGAGTCCATCTCCATCCGAGTATCGGATATTAAAAATTGAAGCAAATAGTATCCATAATGTATGCACTCTAAGAAAAAGGGGGAATAATCCAGGAAGTTTTATGTGCATTTGTTTTGTACTGTAAAATTGTTTTTGCTAGTTTATCGTACAAAATATTTGCCCAATCCATCACATAACCATTGATTGTTGCTTCCATTAGGGAGACCATTTCTATGGTGGATTTGGTAGAATCATGTATTCCCCACATCCTACACATCATAGCCCTGGCATAACAATAAGTGAAAGCCAAAGAGTCAACAGAGTACTAACCTGATGACTCGTGCTTGTGCTTTTCGGGGAAATGCCTCCATTGTTTTATCGGGGCTGACTCTGAGTCATTTTCCTTCACAAATGCTTCCAAGAACGCCTTGTTATATCGCTTCTCAGGTTGAGGTAAGTGGTACATTTCATGAGATCCTCTGGCTGGAATGAGCCAAATATCCGCCCATCAGTTGTGCAAAAGTTTCTGTCTGAGACTGGAATTTTCTCCACCACCCATCTTACTATGTCATTATATGGTAGGACTTTAGCTCGCACTGCTATCCTATGAAGATAAGAACAAGCCAATTCTTTAAGAGTTCCTTCCGATTTGTTAGTTGAATCGGTTGTGTCTTTCTCTGATAATTCCTCAGGCTCCTCTGCTTCTATTAGATTGTAAATGCTCTCCCAGCTAGTGTTTCCTAGACCAAGGCATGTCATATCTGAGATTAGTCCTTTCTTGCTTGGTCTGGGATCTTTGACGAAAGGAGCTGTTGTTGTGGACCTCTTAGATTTCTTCCCCATTTTCTCTAGATTTCTGGTTTCAAAAGAAATCTACGCAAACAGTTGCAAACCGTGACACATATAAAGTGTTGTTGCAAGCCAATATTACAATGAATAGAATTACGTTGATTGGCATATGGTAAATAAAATCTAGTTAAGGATTACCACGGATACAATCTTTTGAAATATTTATCCTTAAGTGTGGTATTGAATAGCCGTTTAAACTGTCAATCGTGGTAAATAACATCATAAATGTCCATCACGTCACTCATATGCCAAATGATTGTTTCAAGTGTGCCTTAGATTTTATTTATTGGCGATCGGTGATAAATCGAAAATCAGCGATCGAGAGTGTCAAAGGGAAGGCTTTTAAGACTTGCTTTAAATATCTCCGATCACTGAAAGGTGGTACAATATGATGCATGCAAACCTTCTTAATGTATATTTTCTTTTCGAGATGTGCACCCAATTAATAGATCGCAGTCGGGAATTTTGGCTTGAGCTTTTATATCTTTGTCATGTGACTCCACTGATTGCCGATTGCGATCAGCTTTATCGCATCGGAGGAATTGATTAGGCTTTTCTCATATGTCCCTTTATCATTGATATGACCGAATTGCCGATTTCGATTTGCTTTATCGCATTAGAGGAATTGAGGGGCTTCACTTTATTGTACGTCTGGCATTTGTTTTTCTCGATTACTGATCGCGATTACCTTTTCAGAGCAGAGAATTGGTTGAGGTTTTGTTTTTTGTGCGTGTTTCCCTTAATATTGCAATATGCGATCTTCGATCGCTTTATCGCAATATAAAATGGTTTTTTAATATTTTAAAGGAACACTTTATTTCTTATTTAAAAGGTTCTATAAAATGATTTATTTATATCGGGGCTTTTAACAAGGACTTTTCTTGTGATGAGATACATACCATTTTATTCACACATTTAAGTAAGTTTATTATTTTTTAAGGGACCCATTTCATATTAAGATCTTGTGTAAAGATTTTTATGAAATGGGGGGTTTTTGTACAGCACAACAATTGGCGATTCACTGGAAGAAATAGTTATCTCTGAGAAAATAATATAATATTTTAACTTCTTAATCTGAAAACCTTAATAGATAGAGAAAATCTAATATAACTAGGTAATCATAAATTCTGAATGTAATGAAACTATTTTTGCTATCTCCTTCTCATCTCAAAATTAAATACATCCTAAGTTTTAAGTAAACCTTACTTGGTTGATAACGATAAAGCAAAAGACTTCTCCCTCCTAGCTTGTATAATTACTCCTTTATCATAGGTAGAGCCACTACTACCAACAAACGTCCATAGTCTCGGTAGGGTTACCTTTTAACCATTTAATCATTCATTATTCCATCCATTTCAGAGTATAATTTAAAGGAATGAATCCAAAAGACATGTTTCCACATTTTTTGTATTTCATTCTTTTTCCTTATTCCTTTATTTTGTAAGATAAAAAGCCATTGTCCTAGTTCGGTGACTAGCTGTTGACAAGGCCATTCACTGGTTGTAATTTAACTAAATAAGTTGGCTCGTGATGAGACCCTTATCTTATAATTATAAGCCATTACCCTGTTTTGGTATGTAGTATTGGTAATGTCAGTTGAACTAGTCCCCTATGAACATGGTAAGCAGGCTTATGATAAGACCTCTTATCTTTTATATCAAATATATTTTAGAATTACACTCTGAAAAATCGTAAACTTTGATGGATGGGGTGAATAATTTTCTCCTTAAGAGAACATGGATGACAATTTTGAGAGTTGAAGATGCTAAGCTTGAATCAGTCTTTGCTTTGTATTGATAACCATTTTTAGGCTTCCAAAACTTTTAGAAGGATTTACAGTATTTTTAAGTTTTGAGAAGATTTTACAAAAATGAAAAGGGTTTTCAGAATTCAGTTATACCTAATTTCCTAGAATTTTCCTTTTCCTTCAAGGCTTTTCATCTATCAAAAGTAAATATTAAGACTATTTTATTTTGAGTGACTTTTTCAACATAGTAAAAACCAATAGAAGGCTATTTACAACTTTTATTTCTTAAGACAAGAATAACTACAGAAATATAACTGGAAATTGAATATTTACAAAGTGGGAAGGGGTTACTTCCTCAATTGAAGATTTTTTTCAAAATAAGGCTATTGACAGGAAGATAATCTCTTTTCCCTGATAGATCTTGTAATATGAATGTAGATGGGCCTATCTTCTCACTGATTTGGAATGTTCCAAGCCACATTTTCTGAAACTTAGTGTGATTTCCTTTATCCTCAAGGGCTTTGTCCCACTTCAAAACTAGATCACCAACTTGTAAATGTTTTGAGCCTGTTGAAGTTGTATCAAGAGAATATTTGTTAATTTGTTGATGCTTTTCATGTGTAATTCGGGTTTTCTCTCTTTCTTCCTCTAGTTTCAGGATCTGATCATGTCTTAATTGAATAGAAGATGAGGGATTTTCTTCAATAAACTGCACTAAGTCTAGTGATGGAAGTATTAAATTTGATAGTATGACAGCCTCCTTTCCATACACTAGATTAAATGGAGAAGTGACTATTGAGGCCTTCTATGTTTTATGGTCTACCCATAATGCAAATATCAAAGACTTATGCCAGTTCTTATAATTCTGTTCAATAGTTCTCTTAATGATTTTGATAAGATTTTTATTGGTAGATTCTACTAAACCATTACCTTGAGGGTAGTAGTTTGCAGAATATTTCAATTTAAATCCCCTTTTGATAGCAAATTCAAGTATAGAATTACCAGAGAAGTAAGATGCATCATCAAAAATAAGAGCGTTTTGGACACCAAACCTGGTAATGATGAACTAATCTATGAATTCAATGATTGCCTCAGAGTTTATTGTCTTCAAAGGAATTGCTTCCACCCACTTAGTAAAGTAATTGGTAGTTGTAAGGATATACCTATGTTGCTTGGATGAATGTGGAATAATTTCTCCAATGATATCCAATCCCCATTGTTCAAAGGGTTATTCAATGTTGATTGGTTGCAAAGGAAAAGTTGACTTCTTTTGCTTTCCACTGGTAGTTTGACATGTTTGGCACCTCCTTACATATTCATGAGTATCTCTAAATAAGGTGGGCCAGTAATACCCAGCATGAATGATTTTGTGGGCTGTTATATCAGCTCCAATATGTCCTCCTGCTAGACCATCATCTAGTTCATGCAAGATCTTTTGCGCTTCAGGTTCTTCTAAGCATCTTAACAAAATTGAATCATAATTCCATCTAAACAACACATCATCAACAATCATGAAATTATTTGCCTTTAGTCTTATGGCACATTTATTTTTATAGGAAATATTAGGAGTGTACCCATTTTTTAAATAAAATATCAAATATGCATATTGGGATTCAGGATTAATGGTACTTATCTCATTAATTTCCTCGATACCGTCTGTACCTTCATGTTCCTGAATATTAGAAGCTCCTGCTAACAACCTCCAAAAACCTTGGCCTTTGACAATCTTTGCTGGTTTTATGTCCAAATCATATTCTTGTAATGTTGTGACCCAATTTTCCATTTTTTCTCCCATTTCCCTTTGAACTGGTAACTGTCTTACTGCTGAAAAAGGGACTATAACTTTTGTATGAGCCTTTAAGAGAAAGGGCCTAAAGTGTTTGATGGCTTTATATACAGAAAAAGCTTGTTTTTCAACTCCGGAGTAATTGAGTTCAGCACCTTGAAGGTTTGAACTATAAAATGGAATTGGTGCTTCCAAGTTTTGATTATTGATTTGTGTCAGCACTACTATGTAAGATGAATTAGATCCGAGAGTATATAGAATAAAATGATTTGAAAAATCAGGAGTGTTTAATGCAGGAGCATTTATGATTGATTGCTTGATCAAATCAAAAGCTTACTTTTTTATATGTCCCCATTTAAACACTGAATTCTTCTTAATCATGGTTTGTAATGGTAAAACAATTTGCGAAATATATGGGACAAATATTTTTATAAAATTAATCTGGCCTAAAAATGATTGCATTGTTTTTATATTATGTGGAAATGAAATATCATAAATTTGTTTAATTCTATCTGGATCAATATAAATACCATCCTTTGAAACAATGAAACCCAAGAGCTTACCTTGGTCAAGAGAAAAAAATGACTTCTTAGGATTGAGTGAAATGCCATATCTTTTGCAACGCTCAAAGATTTGTTTCAAGTCATGTAAGTGATTTGATCTTTTCTTAGAGAAAATAGTAATGTCATCCAAATAGGCAACTACTGATTTATTGATTAGGCATTGGAATGCGATGTCCATTGCTCTTTGAAATGTAGCTCCAGCATTGATTAAACCGAAAGAAATTTTTGATAGGCATAAGTTCCCCATTTGGTACTGAAGGTAGTCTTAAATCTGTCATCAGGGTGGACCAAAATTTGGTTATACCCTGAAAAACATCTAGGAAGGACATTAATTCAGAACTAGCTATTGAGTGAAGAGTTTGCTCCATGGTAGGTAAACGGAAGTTATCCTTTTGACTTTCTTTATTAAGATTTTTGAAATCAATACAAATTCTAATGTCACCATTTTTCTTCCTTACTAGGACCATGTTGGACACCCAATTTGAATGTCTAGCAGGGAAAATTATCTTAGCTTTCAAGAGTTTGTTTAATTCAGCTTTTATTTGACTCTCTAGGTTAGGATGAATCTTCCTTAATTTCTATTGTACTAGTTTTTCTTCAGATGTCATCGGAATTGTATGTTGTATGATAGATGTATCATACATTTTCAAATCATCATATTTCCAAGCTAAGACATTTTTATATTTGTGCAATAATCTGATAAATGCAATTCTTTCTTCTGATGTAAGTCCTAATCCCAAATTGATGTTTTATGGATTGTCCTCAGTACCAAGGTTTATTAATTCAAATCTCAAAGTAGAACTTTAAAGCTCTGAATTAGTAGCCTATTTAAACCTATCTTTGATGTCATAAAGATCTTCAAGTTTTACCACTAGTTTGGGTATTGAGTCTTCTTCAAGCTTTTGCTTCATTTGAAGATCATGCTCACTTTCATCAATAATTTGATCATCATAGGACTTATCAGAAGTTAATAAATTTAAAATGTCATTATCATGATTGAACACTCGCCAGTTAGTGACATTGTCAGGAATTGATGGCCTGAAAATTAATTCTACTGAAAACCTATCGGGACTGTAATCTTCATATGGTAGGAGTTTAGAAGCAACATTAGCTAGCAAATCTGCAGCTGCATTGTGAGATCTCAGGATGGGAGAAATATTAAATGCTAGAAAATGAGATACAAGGTCTTGCACCAAGGATTGATAATGTTTAAGGTGGCTAGAAAGGCAATGTATGGTATTTCTAACCTGTCTTATAACAATTTCAGAGTCACCGAACACTTTCAAATATTGAACTTTAAGACCGATGGCTTTATAAAGTCCTTGAATCAAAGCTTCATATTCAGCAGTATTGTTTGTGCACTCAAATTCTAATATGCATGATAACATTGTCTTTTCTCCCTCAGGACTAACTAAAATACATCCTACCCCTACACCTTCATTAGATTTAGACCCATCAAAGTATAATGACCAAAACAAAGGTTTATCTACAGTTTTATTTACAGTTTCCTCAACAATTTTAACACACCTTGATGTATCTGTTTGGGAAAAAATTTCAATTTGAGATGTGAAACTATTAACTGAGAAAGGTGATGATTGAGTAGTAAAATTTCCAAAGAATGATTCAAATGAATAGTTACTCAGAATGTTGTTGTTGAATGCTATTGGTTGGTTTTCTTACTCAAACTCAGTAACAGTATGAGTCATATGTTTCTCCCGATCAATCTTGATCTGATTTGGCTTTCCTTTATAGGGCAGCCACATATGTGACCAATCAATGGAAATGTAACCACAAAGTTTCTCAGACCAGTCTCTACTTAAAATCAAACCATAGAACTCAGGAATATCAACAATTAAGATATCAATTCTCTGAACAACTCTTAGGTCAACTAATAACCTAATGGTAACAGAATTGATTTCTCCTAATACTTGGACCTTAGTTCTATCCAACTGGACAACGTGTATTGCAGACTTTTGGGATTCTATATTCAATTTAGAACAAACTGAGGCTGGCATTATATTCGAAGAAGCCCCTGAGTCTATCAAGCAATTTTGCAAATTTCTATTATAAATTTCGTAGGTCGAGAGAAAAGGAGGATTATGGGAATTTGATCTATCTCCAATTAAAACAGCATAAGTGGCTTCTACCCTACTAGGAGGTGGTTCACCTATTTCATTAACAGCTTTGGAAAATACAACATTTGGAAGAGGAGAAGAAGGTATTGCATCTAACTCCTTAAGCAACAATTTTTGTTGATGTTTGAGTTTACTAAGCTCAAACATTGTGATATTTGCCTTTGTTTTCTTCATGCCTTCAATAATGTTGTAATCCATAGAATTTGTAACTAATAACATTTTAGATGTTGCAGGTGGATTTCAAGCTAATGGCTGATTTTGAGAAGGTATCACTGTAGACTTATTTTTGGGAACTTTTTCTTTAGTGATGTAACTTGTATTCATTTTCTTCTGAGTTATTTGAACAAGTTCAGGAGTACCTTTACTCCTCGTAGTTACAGGGAAAGGTTCCTGTTTATTTTCTGTATCAAAATTAGGAAAGATAAAGTCCCACATCCCATGTCATTCTATAGTTACCTCTTCTTCAGTTTCTTAAGATGATAAGATTGTCTCTTCTTCATCTTCTTCGGGGTCTACGTCTACATTGGATATAGAATTTGGGGTTTTTGATTCAGGTTTCTTAAAGTTTCTAAATGGCCTTTTTGTAGAAGTCTCAGCTACTTGCTTCTTGATTTCTATCATGACATAGTTTTGAGAACTTTTTGGAGGCCTTCCATATTGTAGGGATCTTTAGCCACTTTCTTCTTTGAATCATCTTTGAAGGAGACCTTTTTTTATTTTCTTTCTTCAAGAGTAGCTTTCTTTTCTAAGGCGATGATGCATTTCTCTACAGCAAGTGCCTCTTTCATATTTTCTGCTAGAGTTGGTTTTGCAGCTCTATCTACAAAGATAGCTATATTTGAGGATAAAGTTGTTATATACCATTCGCTTCTAACTTGCTCACTAGGTTTAGAGGCAGTCAAAATCTTATTCAAGAGTTTATTAAACCATGAATTGAATTCTTTTATAGGTTCTTTAAAATCTATCGTAAGATTTGAAAGATCATTGATTAATGTCGCTAGAGATCTATCATTACCTATTTAGTTAAGAACTGTTCTTGAAAAATATTCCAAATAGTAATGGATCCTGATGGCAAGGAAAAGTACCAAGACCCAGTTGATCCTTGTAGGGTATAAGGGAAAATTATAACAACCACATCTTCCTCTGTAACTCCTTTTAAGTTGACTGACAACATAAAGTTGTTAATGTGCTCATCTACCTGTATGCCTGCATCTGGATTAAATTTCGACAACCATTTTTCAGGATGAGCTGGCAATGGGTGTAATGGTGCAGGCATCGTGACTGCACCAGGATTATTCCATGGATTTTGTGCCATTGTCAAGCTACTACTAGATGACAGCACCGATGAAGTTCCAGATGGTTGGGAAGGAGCAGATATTGTAGTTTGAGGAGGTTGAGAAATAGATGTTGAAGTTCCAGTTCCCTGTTGAACAACAATCTAGAGTGGAGGAGTGGATGGTTGACTTCGCACTGGAGAAGATGAAATGGATGATGATGATGAGAAAGTTTCACTATCATATCCTTCAGTTGTTTTCCTTGCCCTTTTCCTTTTAGGCAAGGGTAACTCAGTAGGTTCAATACCAAGCTTCTCACTTTGAAGTCTAGTGAGAGGGTGAGAAGGAATGAATTGTGAAGTTACACTGCCTTGAGATATCTCATATTTCTGTGGCAATATTGAGAATCCTTGAAGTTTGTGGATGAGAGACTATACTTCAGGATATTCTAGAGTTAATCTATCTGAGATATTTTTGGGTTGAGTAGTGGTCGTTGTCTCTTCTAATTCTCGCTTGGAAACTGGAGTTCCAGCCTGCAAGGGGGAAGTCAGAGATGAAGTGTACAGAGATTTACTCTCAGAATGGATTGTAGATTTGGGTTTGCTCACCATTCACAGTTCATGCCCTCCTTCTAGAGCCAAAAATGTTGAGGCCTCGAAAATCGCTGCATCAACATCGGGGAAAACCACCCGGTCCAGACCTTAAAAGCAGCTCCTTTTCCATTTGGTGTGGTGGCTCCAACTGGATATAATGCGACCAATTTCCCAATGATTTATGAATGGGATGGATAAGTGTCTAATTTACTTATATATAATGGAAAATTCTGAAAGATTTATTCTAAAATGCAATAATGTAATTAACTAATCTATCCCGGGAAGTCTCTGTTTTAGTGCAATTCTTAACGGTTCTTATTGAAAAGTAGGCATGTAGATGACTCTACTTTTAACAAAAATATTCATTCATACGATAATTACTTTGTTCAAGTAGTTGAACAAAGTAATAATTAAAACATTATTGCACTGATCTTATATATCATTGACACATATATAGATGAAAAATAACAACTCTTGAACATTCAATAGTGACAAGTAAAAGAGATTGTTCTAAGAGCTTTATACATACATCAATAATAGCAAAATGAATGAATGGTAGTTCACATAAAAGAATGAAGCAAAACATAGATAATAGTACCATACGTGTTTGAATCTCCTCAAACATGAATTGCATTTGGATCCCTCTTTTTAACTTAGAAATACTTTTATAGGAAGTAGTAGTGCATATCAGACAAAAGTACTCTTAATTAAAAACTCAGAATTCAGGTCCAGTTTCATAAAAAATATATATATATTGGAAGCACAATAGTGCAACTTCCAATCCAAGTCTTTATACAAAATTTTAAGACCCTTTCTAAAAACATGAAAGGGTCTATAAATACTATCTAAACTTAACTAACTATGAAATAAAAATGTTGTGAGTTGGTGTAAACAAATCCAAATATATGAAAATCTCCCCGAAATAGACATGCTTGCAGTCGGTAAGGATGGTTCATTGTTTCGGTTGATTATCTTTTGGCTTGAGCTGGCATATGGCGAACATCGGTTGCAGTTCTGGAGGATGACTCATACGTGAATGCAGCTGGGTAGTATATGGCATCAGTAATTTCATAAATCATGTAACTGATTCCATCGGTTAAGAATTTGATCACTATCCTTTGACTATATGGTTTCACAAGGAAGAACCAAAAGGTTTCCCATGTTAAAGTTTGGATGCCCGCGATTAATCTCTCCCTCTTTTCCAGCTCCTGTTTCCATATATGCTCCAATTCTTTGACTGATGGCAATTTCCCTGGAGTACATTCTGAAATTAAATTTGACAAATAAAGAGTATTATTAATCAATTCCACTAGATTACCAGTTGTCGATCTACATCTCGATGTTGCCCTTTCTGCTTTCATCAGCTAAGAATGCCACTCAACAAATTGGATTTCCTTGTGTGATTCCAGAATTTGGGGTAGATTTGCAGCTTATCCTTCCTTGGTTTCTTGCCAAGAGAGAAATTATGTTAGTGTTTCATCTGCCTGCTCAAAATTTTGTCTTGTGTCAACTGAATTATCAATCATAGATGAGGAAATTTCACAGAAGGGAGGAATAAGAGAAATATTATTCCATAGCAAGCTCAACTGAGTAGATAGTGCTTTAGTAATTTTGAGAGCCTCTGATTTGAATTCCTCAACTTGAGGAAATTCTTTGAACCTTTCTATTTGCAGTGACAGCTGAGCGATCTATTCATCTTTCGATTTGCTCAACTATTCATTCATTGTCCTTAGCTTGTTCAATGCTTAAGATAGTTCTTTTTGCTTCTGAACTGCCTATTGGTCTATCCTCTGTTTCTCTTTGAGCAATTGCTCATTTAATTGGTCATTTGATTGCTTCTGTGCTGCTAACTACTGCTCTATCCTTTGTTGTTTTTCCTGTACCTGTGTATCTAGTGAGATAATCGCTTGATCCTTCTCTTTAAGCAAATTGCTGACTTTTGATGCCTTGGCCATAGTAGTTGTTGTATATGCCCCAGCATACTGAGAGAGTTTAGTAAGATCTTCGGAAGGGTTGACTTCCTCTCTCCATACCACTTTAGTTACCTCCATCTGCGTAGGTAAAAGAGAATATTGATCAAGTTTTCTCTTTTTCCTTTGTCTCTTTATTACAGCCCTATGCTTAGGGCTGTAGAAGACATCTAAGGGTGGTATTTCTTCTACATGCAGAACAATCTCATCGAAAGGGTTCTCTGGAATCATTTTGACATCCTTTTAAGTCATGGGTGGGACGCTAGTTCCTTCAGTTGGAACTGTATTAGTTGTTGTCTTCTGTCCAGTTGTTACTTCAGGTGTGCTAAATCCCTGCAAGCTCTCAGTATTGTTGATAATTGAGTCAAACTATTGCCATTCTTTGAGTAATTTTGGATCAATATGAATATTTGAATCAATAAGTTCACTGCCCTTTTCTTGTTCTTGCTCCTACTCTGGTGTTTTTTCCTTCTCAGGAACTTTTTCCACTGCAGGAGCTTTATCAACAGCTTTCTTTTCAGTTTCGCTTGACTGGACTGTCGGGATTGTGGCTAATAGGTCTAAAGGTAGAGTTTGCAACCTCTGGTCTCTAAGCCTATTAAATGTTTCTAGCCCTTCATCTTGATATCTCATTCTGGCCAATGTTTTAACTTGAAATAATGATTCAGCGAAGGAAAATAGATCATTGAATTTATCGGCTTTATGATCAAACTTAGCAATTTCAGCTTGAGAAGTGACATTATAAGCAACCTGTCTTGGATCATATGGCCTATTAGGAATTGTGGCCAGATTTAGCATTAGCATATTTTCTGTCTCCTTCTCTGCATGCTTGTAGTCATGCAGAGTGAAAATGTCGCACCGTAAAGGGAAGATTTGCTCTATGTGCTTCTTTGAATCCTTAAGGGTTCTAGATGTCCCTTCTACTGTTATTTGATAAGCCAATTCTCGAGCTAACAATTTATCAGGCACATACAAGGGAAGAACATGGGGTTTAGTAAGGCTACCAAAAAGCCTTATATAAGTAAATTTCTCTTCCTCGAACCAACTACCTACTGTTGTTAAGTCAATTTCTACCTCTGGGGATATCCTTGGGGCGGGTTTATTAAAAATAGAATAATATATAGGGAGAATAAAACCATTGCAAATTTTATACAAGTGATTCTTGTAATGGGTCTTCCATAACTGTTGGTGGTAAATATGGATTGGATTTGGGTCTTGGGGAGTCCATCTCCATCCAAGTATCGAATATTCAGAATTGAAGCAAATAGTATCCATAATGTACGCACTATAAGAAAAATGGGGAATAATCCAAGAATTTTTATGTGCATTTGTTGTTTACTGTAAAATTGTTGTTGCTAGTTTATCGGACAAAATATTTGCCTAATCCATCACATAACCATTGATTGTTGCTTCCATTAGGGGGACCATTTCTATGGCGAATTTGGCAGAATCATGTATTCCCCACACCCTACACATCATAGCCCCAACATAACAACAAGGGGAAGCCAAAGAGTCAACATAGTACTTACCCGATGACTCGTGCTTGTGCTTTTTTGGGAAATGCCTCCATTGTCTTATCGGGGCTGACTCTGAGTCGTTTTCCTTCAAAATTGCTTCCAAGAATGCCTTGTTGTATCGCTTCTCAAGTTGAGGTAAGTGGTACATTTTCATGAGATCCTTTGGCTGGAATGAGCCAAATATCCTCCCATCAGTTGTGTAAAAGGTTCTATTCGAGACTGGAATTTTCTCCACCACCCATCTTACTACGTCAGTATATGGCAAGATTTTAGCTCGTGCTGCTATCCTGTGAAGATAAGAACAAGCCAATTCTTTAAGAGTTCCTTCCGATTTGTTAGTTGAATCGATTGTGGCTTCCTCTGATAATTCCTCAGGCTCCTCTACTTCTATTAGATTGTAAATGCTCTCCCAGCTAGTGTTTCCTAGACCAAGGCATGTCGTATCTCAGATTAATCCTTTCTTGCTTGGTCTGGGATCTTTGACTAAGGGAGCTGCTATTGTGGACTTCTTAGATTTCTTCCCCATTTTCTCTGGATTTCTAGTTTCGAAAGAACTCTACACAAACAATAGCAAACCGTGATACAGAGAAAGTGTTGTTGCAAGCCAATATTACAATGAATAGAATTATGTCAATTGGCATATGGTAAATAAAATATAGTTAAGGATTACCACGGATAAAATCTTTTGAAATATTTATCCTTAACTGCGATATTGAAAAGCCCTTTAAACTGTCAATCGTGGTAAATAACATCATAAATGCCCATCATGTCGCTCATATGCCGAATGATTGTTTCAAGCGTGCCTTAGATTTTATTGATTGGCGATCGGCAACAAATCGCAAATCGGTGATCGGGAGCGTCAAAGGGAAGGCTTTTAGGACTTGCTTTAAATATCTCTGATCACTGAAAGGTGATACAATATAATGCATACAAACCTTCTTAATGTATATTTTCTTTTCAGGATGTGCACCCAATTGATAGATTGCAGTTGGGAATTTTGGCTTGAGCTTTTATATCTTTGTCATGTGACTCCGCCGATTGCCAATTGCGATTAGCTTTATCACATCAGAGGAATTGATTAGGCTTTTCTCATATGTCCCTTTATCATTGATATGCCCAAATTGCCAATTGATATTTGCTTTATTACATCAGAGGAATTGAGGGGCTTCACTTTATTGTATGTCTGGCATTTGTTTTTCCCAATTACCGATCGCGATTACCTTTTCAGATCAGAGAATTGGGTGAGGTTTTGTTTTTTGTGTGTGTTTCCCTTAATATTGCGATATGCGATCTTCGATTGCTTTATCGCAATATAAAATGGTTTTTTAATATTTTTAAAGGAACACTTTATTTCTTATTTAAAAGGTTCTATAAAATGATTTATTTATATCGGGGCTTTTAACAAGGATTTTTCTTGTGATTAGATACATACCATTTTATTCACACATCTAGCTAAGTTTATTTTTTAAGGGACCCATTTCATATTAAGATCTTGTGTAAAGATTTTTATGAAATGGGGGGTTGTTGTACAGCACAACGCTCCCCCTACCTTTCTTTCTGGCTGCTCTAGAATGGTTCCTGAAAACAATATTTATGTCCTCATAGGATAGTTGGTAGATGTATCCCTTGGCGAGTAACTGGAGGGTGTCTAAAAGATCTTCCCGAATTCCCTGAGTAGGACCAGCTTCAGAGACTCAGGGTCAAGTGTACACCCAGCCCTTTTCTAACTGAGCTGGAACCTCTCCTCATAGTCTTCCAGGGACTCATCACTTCCTATAGTCATTCGAAAAATTTCTTATTTAGTATCTTTTGACCTACAATAGTCTCGATACTTGTTGTTAAAGGCTTGCTGCATCTGAGCCCAAGTTGTGATGCTATTGCCAAGTAATCCCATGAACCAGCGCAATGTTGCATCCTTGAGAGTAGAAGGGAACAATTTCAACTTTTTCTCATCCTCTGCATAGTCATAAGTTTGACAGATAACAGCAAACTCAAACAAAAAGGTGTTAGGATCTTCTGTAGTCAGACCGTGGAAATGAGGTAGGGCGGAAGGGCTTATATTCTTCATTTTGGTGTCCCCATTGATCTCCTGAATAAGAAAGGTACCCTCTATTCTCTCTCCATTCCCCCCTAGCATTTTTGTGTTCATCCATTGGCTCCAAAGGAATGTTTTCTTCTTCTTCCTCCCCTATAGGTTCTTCAAATATGTCTAGCTATTCTCCTAAGGGTTCTTCTTGATCGCAGCCACTGAAGAAGAGAGAAGGTTGGTTGTGTGAAGCAGTGGGGGGTGCTGGGCAAGAATTTCCTTGAGTTATCTCTATTCCTACAAGGCATGAAAGGGAATCTTTTTGGTTGGTTTTGTTTCTTTTTCCCCACACTGATAGTACCTGTAAAACTAAAATTGATTGAACAAAACAAATTGCAACTAGCTCAAATAAACTTGTTGAATGGAAATTTGTAGAATTGAAGAGGAAAGCAAGGAAATGCAGAACTTGAAAGAAAAGAATGACTATTCTACTCTTGCTGAAATGAAATTTGCAGAATTGAAAAGGAAAGCAAAGAAATGTAGAACTTGAAGGAAAGAAAGGACTAGTTTACTTTTGCTTAAATAAACTACTAGCAGAATGTTGGAATAGAAAATAGAAGAAAGAAGTAATCATAGAATACTCTGAAGCTTCCGCGGCAACAATGCCAAAAAGTATGGTGAGTGCCAGTATTGCAGCAACAATGCTGCAACTCCTGGGCTACCTAATTTACTCTTATCTGTTGTGTGTGGAGCATGATTGTTTAGAGGTCTTTGTTTTAGTCGAATGTATACCCCAGAAAGTTTGTACACCCCTCCACGCGAGGGGGTGCAGGGGGGACTTGTCCCCCCCGCGGGGTTTCGGGGGGGCCGATGCCCCGTGGTTGGGGGTTCCGGAGGCTAGCGGTCCCCCGGCAGGGGCTTGGGGGCAATGCCCCCGAAGCTAAAAACAGATGTAAAATTGCCTTGTAAAAGTATAGTAATTTCTAGTCAATCTGGGTCGTTCATTAGGCAAATGATTTGACGGTAGAACTTATGTTTAGTTTAGGGTTTTTTTCCCTAGGGGGAAACCCCTCTCTTTGTATGAGGGCATTTTATTTGAGGCTATGTAATAGATGTGTATTATATGAGCGAGAAACAGAGAGGTGAGACTGTGAGAGAAAACAGAGGATGTTACAGCTGATCTGTTGTAGGTTGTGTCTCTTCATTTTGCTAGATAATAGAAAGGAAGGACTAGCTATTCACGGTGGACGTAGCCCAAACTGGGTGAACCACATATATATGTGTCTCTCTTGTTTTATGCATTTTCTGTGTTTATATTTATGTTCCATTGCTCCGTAATATATAATTTTCTAACATTATCAACTCGGTAGTTCGTAACAAACTTGGAAGCGACGGTGTTGTATGCACAAGTACTAGTTCTTATTGCAGGTTGTCACTTGGTCAACCAGCACAAGATCAGTAGGAGATCAAGCCAACTTCTATGGATTCCAGAAGAAGCTCTATGTGTGATGAAAGGAGAGAAAGACTACTCTACATATATTACTCTAACTGTAGAAAGGGGAAACACTGAAATGTAAAGCAAACCAAGTAAATCCTAATTAACCAATGAATCCTACTTTTGCATAAAGTACTATGAAAACCATGAAAATAATTCCATTACCTAATGAAAAAAGTAAACAACATCTAACTAAGCTATTTCTGGAAGTAAATGAGCAAAAACATCTTTTTGGATTTTTATGTATTTTTAGTTGAATTTGACATGCATGTGATTTATTGTTTGTGAATGTGGCAGCAAATAGGTGGTGTTGAAGGGCAGTTTTGGGACTTGAGAGGACTTAAGATGGTGTGGTTGGGTCCTAGGAGGTCTTAGGTGACCTTCTGGAGGCTTTTTCCACACTCGGCCTTCAAATAAAGCCTACAAGAAAATCTACAAGAGGACACAGGAAATCTACAGGAGGAAAAACAACGTTCTACAGGAGGCCTACAGGAGGAGGCCGAGAACAGTTTTGGCTGTTTTGAGGGTGTGAGAGTGGGTGGAAAAGGTGGATTAAGGTTGGAATGAAGTGTTAGGGCACCTAGGGTCTACCAAGAATCATTAGGAGAGAGAAAGATGATTGGATTTGCTCAAGGAGAGAGGAAGAAATTCTATGGAAAATGTAGAAAACTAAGGCAAAATTGAGGAGAGACTTGGGAGACCTATAGGGCATGGATCAGATGGAAGATGGGATGGCTGATAGGCTGGCCTGCTGTTAGAAGATCTCTATTGCATAAACAACTGACAGTCAACCAATGAGATTAAGTAAGCAATGAAATAAGTGCATATAGAAAAATAGAGTTTTGCATCAAACTAATCTAGACTGTGATCTATGAAAGGAAATGCTGATAACTGTTGCAAGAAAGGAAAGCATGGAAGAAGACTATGGTAAATAAAGAAGTGAGCATGATGTAGAAGTTCTAAAGCAAAGCAAACTAGACTATTAACCAACTAAAACTTTGTAAACACTAGAAGTCCTATGAACGAGGAAAATCTGTGTTTTTGGGGCAACAAGAGGGTCTTTGCCTCAAATCATGGTCCCAGAGGGAGAAAGAGAGGCCAAGGCACTATTGCTAGCCTTTTGGGTCTTTTCTTTGTCATTTCTTAACCTGCTATAGAAAACACAAATGGAAGCAAACTATTGAATCATCAAAAGTAACATATTCTTGACCATAAAAGAAATTCATCTAACAACAACCTAATCTACAAACTGAAATAAAACATACAAATACAAGTAAAGAGGAGCTTGCTACTTGGATTGGGACCTAACCCAAGAGCTCCAGCGCTCTGAGGTAACTCAATGCTAGCTCAAAAAGGATTCCATCTTTATTTCCAAAACAATAACAAGATTACATGGAACTGTCAAAATAATAAGCTCGAAGTTGAGTAGAGTTTACATAAGCAAAAGTACAACAAAATCCAACAAAAATCCTACCAAACTCCAACCCTAGTGAGGCCCTAGGCCTCTCTACGTATACCAATGAAGCTACCAACAATGTCCTTAAAATCGAGGAGGCTTGGCTCCCAAAACTCGAGGTAATCATTAGTCATCCTCCACTTGTTCGGCCGCCTTCTAGTGCATGACTTGGCTGCTTCTACTCTGATCTCAATGAAGGGGAATTTGAAGTGAGGAGTAATAAATGAGGGGAATTCCCTCCTACAAGTCCTCTACTTTGTCCACTTTGATTTATTGCTACCATTTGTCCACTGGATCCTTGACTTTGACCTCAAAAATCATCAATAATCTGCATTAAACACATGTTAGACCACATGGCATCATAACTAACTCAACTCACTTTATAAGCATAAATGTAATCAGAAAATCATACAATAAGCTAAGAGAATGGTTGATTTGACTAGGTTAGGAGATAAAATGAGCCCATATAATTACCCATTTATGAGGCTCATCAATTTCTTCTGAAAGGGCTAGACGCCTCACTTGGGTGAAATAAACCCTCACAAAATTTTGAGATGGATTGAGAATTCACTTGCAAAAATGAAATAAAATTTCCCAAATCCCAAATATATATACAAAATTTTAAATAAACCCAAAACCCAAACTATTGCAAACAAGGGTTAGAAAAAATTTACAAAATTATTTTACAAAAAAATATTTACAAAATACTTACAAATATACAATTCTTATAAAATAATTTTTTTGAGAAATAAATTATGAATAATGGTAATGGATAAATGTATTTTTTAAAGTTATAATATTGGCCACACCCTTCTACAAGTTAGAACACCATATAAAAATTCCAAGAGCTCAAACAAGGTCGTCTCTTTCCTAGAGTCTCTGAACTTGGAGCCCAAGGGCTAGCATACCTACAGATCTCTATAATTTTTCTCAAACCAAATCGTTAGATCATATGACGAATCGGATCGCCTAAGATAAAAATTAAAATTTACCAATAGAATGTCCTATCTTCGACAAATGAAATAACAATTTATATAAAAATGAATTACACTAAAGGATTAACAAATAACTAGCACACATCATAAATCAATGAAACAAGAACACCATGAATTGAAACCCAACATCTTTTTATTATGATATAAAACGTTCCCAATGTAGCAATGGCTAAGTACCTGTGTTACAAATTTACATCATCCCAAGATAGCCCAAAATCAAAATATCTTTTTAGAAACAAAATGGCTTCTATTTTGAAATAAATCCTCCAAGTGGAAAATAATGGATAGTTGCCTTGATCCCCATCAAAATAATCTCAAATGTTGATAATAATTTGATCATATTTTAATCTCTTTCATCGAAAACATTTATTTTGAGGAAAATTTTGAATTTTGCTTAAAACCCATTTTTATTAATCCAAAAATTAATATTTTGGATTAATTTCCTCAAAATTTTGACTTTGACTTAATCACCAAGGTCCAAGGACTCATTTTTCTAAAAATATCCATTTTTTTTTTTTACTTTTCTTTGACCCACGAATTTTTTTATTATTTTCCACTTAAAATAAAAAATTAATTTCTCTATAATTATTTTTTACTTTAAATTAATTAATTTTCTCGCTTGGGATTTAATTTTAATTTAAGCCAAAAAAAAAAAAATATTAATTGACACAACAGGAGATTGATATTTTTTCCACCCTCAAATAATTTAGCCATGGTGTCTAAATATGAGGGGCCATGCACTAAAATATTTCTTACATCAAATATTACAAATAATTAAACCCTTGAGGGGGGAATACACATTCGTTATAAACCCTCATGACATTACCCAATTTTACGACACAATATGATCTAGTATAGACCAAGTGATCTGTAATAAAATAATTTAGCCAAATAACTTAAATTATTCCCAAATCACTTTTATAAAGACTCAATATAGCACTAGGACTCACCTAAGGCCTTGTCAATGAATTCCACCATTGCTTTGTGGTTTAAGCTAGAGGAAAAACTATGTCGATTACTCGTGTTTAGAAAAACACATAATTCGGTGAGGTTAAAAAACCATTAGGACGAAATTCATCGTCAAAATCAAAGGCTTACCTTGGTGTTGTTACAAAATTAAACGATCATACTAGTCTCATTTACAACATAACTTGCATAAATTGGGTTTACAATGATATAGCAATTGGTTAGCTGATGATTTTGATCTTTGAAAAAAAATGTACACTACTTCCTCAAACTTGTGAAAAAATGGGTACAACATGCATCATTAGACAAAGAAATCAAAATCTATGTTATTCTCTTAACCTGCAAATGATATCCAAATATAGAATATGCGAAGAAAAGATACCAAGAACACAGAATATGCGAAGAAAAGATACCCAGAACACAGAATAGCAATGATTTTATTATTCAGAGAGTAATGTTCACTTGCCTCTTCGAGGGGCCAACCTCCAATAGAGCAGAGCTCGATTACAAAATAAGACATGATGCTCCTCGCAGGGAGTCTCTATCCTTTATATATGACTCATACATGCAATACCACGGGCCAATATCGTGGTATTACTAATACCATCTATATAATACTACGGCCCATTTGCAACTAACTGTGGTTCCGTTATTAATTGCGGATTAACAACTTACAATTATTAATATGGGTTTTATTGACTTTTGACTATGACGTGGTCCCATTACATAGATAAGGGGGTTAGGGTGGGACCCTAACATGCCCTCCCCCTTATGACTAGCCTTTTCCTCAAGGCTGAAGCTGCGGAAACTGCTGCAGAATAGTGGCTGGCCACCAATTTGCATCTTCCGGAGAGGTGTCTTTCCATTTGACTAGGACTTCCTTAATCATGCGGCCATGCAGTTGCTTGACTCGTGTGTCTAAGACCTGTTCTGGTTGAAGCCAGATGGACCCTTCTTCGTCCAATTCCGGTAGACTGGTCTGAATTCTGCAATTGTTCCCAATCACTTTCTTGAGGCATGAGACATAAAAAACTGGATGGATTTTTGCAGTAGGTGGCAAGGCCAACTTGTAGGCCACTTCTCCAATGCACTGAAGTACTTGATATGGTCCGTAGAATTTGGGAGAGAGTTTCTGACACCCCTTGTCTTTGAGTGATGTTTGCTTATATGGTTGGAGTTGTAAAAATACCTGATCCCCTTCTTGAAATTAGCGCTCTGAGCAATCCTGGTCTACCTGTTGCTTCATGCGGTTCTAATCTTGATGAAGATTCTCTCGAAGATGGGCAAGCATCGTTACGCGGTGTTGTAGGAGTTGATCCACTGCTTGTACTTTTGAGCATCCCTTGAGATACGAAGTAGGTGAAGGCGAGAGTTGACCATATACTGCTTCATAGGGAGTCATTTTGGTGGTGGCATGATAGTTGGTGTTATACCACCATTCAGCCAGAGGTAGCCACTGTACCCAAAGGTGTTGCTTTTCTGAAGTGAAACACCTAAAGTAGGTTTCTAGACATTTGTTGACGGCTTCGGTTTGACCATCTTTTTGCGGATGATAGGAAGTACTGAGTTTTAGTTGAGTGCCTTGTATTCTGAAGAGTTCCTGCCAAAAATCGCTGGTGAAGATCGGGTCGCGGCCGGACACAATAGAAGTGGGCATGCCATGCAATTTGAAGATCTAATCCATGAAAGATTGAGCAACCAAAGTTGGTGTAAACGGGTGGGATAGAGCGCAGAAATGAGCATACTTCGACAATCGGTCCACAACCACCATGATGAATGACTTGTTCCCTGACTTTGGAAGACCTGTAATGAAATCCATAGAAACCTCTGTCCAAATTGATGCCGGAATGGGCAATGGTTGTAATGTGCCTGGTGTGTTGACGGTTTCCCCTTTGTGGCGTTGACACACATCGCATTCTGCTACGAAGGTAAGGATGTCCTTTTTCATGCCTATCCAAAAAAAATGATCTTTTGGTGTGAGCATACGTCTTCTGAAAGCCCGAATGTCCTGCAATGGGAGATGAGTGCAATTCTGCCAAAATGCTACTTTGAGGGTGGATGTTGGTGATATTACGACTCTGTCCTTGTAGAAAAGAATATCATCCTACCACGAGTAGCCCTTGGTGGAATTTGGATCTGCCTACAATTGAGAAATGAGTTGGGAGAGCCCGGGGTGTGAAAACCATTCCCTGCGAGCTTCTTCAATCCATGCTGGAATGGGGAAGGAAATTTCTAGCAGGGTACTTTCCTCCTCAAATTGGCGAGATAATGCATCTGCTACACTATTGTCTTTCCCTTTCTTGTAAATGATCTTATAATCATATCCCAACATTTTGGCTAGCCATATATTTTGTTGTGGGGAGGATAGGCGTTGCTCCAAAAAATGTTTAAGACTGTGACGATCTGTGCGGATTTGGAAACATCGCCCCAATAAGTAAGGTCACCAAGTGTCGACTCCATGTAAGATGGCCATCATTTCCTTCTCGTAGGTAGATTGGCCCAGATTCCTCCCACTGAGTTGTTGGCTTGTGAAGGCCAACGGTCGCCCTTCCTGCATTAAGACCGCCCAATACCTGTACCCGAAGCATCACATTCAATGACAAAAGATTTGGTGAAGTCAGGTAGTGCTAAAACTGGAGTGGAACACATGGCATTTTTTAGAGCTGTAAAGGCCTATTGTGCTTCCTCATTCCAGAAGAATGAATTTTTCTTTAGGAGTTGGGTGAGGGGCTTCGCTATGCGACCATATTTGCGGACAAATTTACGATAATAGCCTGTGAGACCCAAAAATCCTCGCAAGCTCTTCAAGGTCTTAGGTTGAGGCCATTCCTGCATTGCCTGGATCTTTTTGGGGTCCACCTTGACACCTTCACGCCCCACAATGTGGCCCAAATACTCTACTTCCGCCATGCCAAACGAAAACTTGGACATCTTGACAAATAATTTATGCTTGCGGAGCAGTTGCAAGAGTAGATCTACATGCTGAAGATGTGCGGCCCAAGTGCAACTCTAGATGAGGATGTCATCGAAGAAGAAAAGGACAAATTTCCTGAGATATGGTTTGAGAATGTGGTTCATAAGGCTCTGAAAAGTAGAGGGGGCATTACAAAGACCAAATGGCATGACCAGGAATTCATAGTGGCCTTCATGGGTTCTGAAAGCAGTCTTGGGGATGTCGACTTCCTTCATGCGAATTTGGTGGTAGCCTGAGCGAAGATCCAGCTTCGTGAAAAATTGAGCCCCATTGAGTTCATCCAGCAAATCATCAACCACTGGATGGGAAATTTATCTTTGACTGTCAACTTATTGAGGGCCCTGAAGTCAGGACACATCCGCCACTCCCCATCTTTCTTGAGCACCATGACCATTGGGGATGAATAAGGACTGATGCTGGGACGAATGACACCGGCTTCCAAAAGTTCCTTGATGATTTTTTCTATTTCATTCTTTTGGGTGAACAGATATCTGTATGGGCGCACATTTGGGGGTTGGGCCCCTGGAACCAAGGTGATGATATGATCATGTTCCTCTCACGACGGTGGAAGCCCTTGAGGCTTGTCAAAGACCGGCAGATGGTTATTTAAAATCTATTGCATCTCAGGATGAATTGGCAGTGGCTTGGTTTCGACTACCTGGATGGCATTAAATTGAGCTACAACTCCATGATTGCCCTTTTTTAACAATTTTTGCATCCTATGCAAGTTGTGATAGAGGGGGCTCCCGCCTGAAGTTCGCGGAGGGTATGTGTGTAGTTGTTCTGCTGAAAACTCATATATAACTCCTAGAAATCCATTGTGATTGGCCCAAGAGTGCGGAGCCAGTCAGCTCCAAGGACAATGTCGCAACCCCCCATGTGTATGGCAAACATGTGGGTTTTCAAATGATAATCCCCCATTTGAAGTTTGACATTTTCACAACGGCCTTCACATTTCATTGTGCCTCCATTTGCAATTTGAATTTGGAAGTTAGAAACTGCGCGTACAAAGCAATGCACCGTTTCTGTGAATTTTTGGTGGATGAAATTATGTGTACTTCCACTATCAATCAAGACTACTACTGGGCGATGTTTAATAAACCCTCTGATTTTGAGCGTTTGAGGGGAAGAAATCCCTGCCAAGGCATGCAAAGAAATAACTGGTTCGTCAGAGACATTGTCCTGTTGGTTATCTTCTTCAAGCTGCTCATGTTCCTCCAGTGGTGGCTCTTCCTCTGTTGAGCTGTAGTCAGTGGCATCAATTTGAAAAAATTTGGGCTCCTTGCATTTATGCCCTGGGGAGTATTTTTCATCACAGTAGTAACATAGGCCTTGCTTTCTCCTTTTGGCCATCTCCGCAAGTGACACCTTTTGGACTTTAAGTGTTTGAGTCGTGTTGTGAGCCTGTGGGGGGCGACCTTTAGCAGAGAAATTTGGGCGACTGTATTGGGCTGCTAATGCACTTTCAATGTTACGAGCTACCTTGCAAGCCTCCATCCATGTGGGAGGGTGGTGCAGTAGGACTTGGGCTTTGATAGCTTCTTTAAGACCGTTGATAAAACATTCCGTGTAGCACTCATCTGTGAGACCCTTAGTACGGAAGGCTAAGCTTCAAAAGCTTTAATATATTCCTCTACTGTACCGGTCTGTCTGAGCTTAGTGAGACGACCCAAATAAGATTCTTCTTGTTCAAAGCGGTCTTTAAGAGTTTTGGTGAATTGGGCCAAGTCCTAAAATTTCCATTGGAGCGTTGCTGCCATTCCCACCATTGCCACCTTTCATTGTCTAGGTACATGCTCCCCAACATAGCTGAGTCTCATCATCGTACATGCGATTTAGTTTGAAATATTGCTCCATTTGTGTTATCCATGCCGACGGGTGAGAACCGTCAAATTTATGCATATCCAACTTGGGAGGTCGCTGACTGGATTGTGGGTGGGTGTGCCAGACGTGAGGAGAGTGGCTAGACTCACCCTCATTGTGTTCCTGGCCATTATACTCCTCTTCGTGGTCCCATTACATAGATAAGGGGGTTAGGGTGGGACCCTAACACCAGTTATCTTATAGGATGTGCAAGCAGGCTCGACAGCTAGCCCCCCCACCCAATAAGTAAATTGAAATTTGAAGTCTGAAGAAAGCATTTATCGAGGCATCATAGCAAGATCTAGACCTCATGAATAAATGCTTGAGCGTCGGTTACCGATCGATACAGAACATAAGGGGCAGCTACTCAATCGGGATACTCTATGGGACTACAAGTCACAAGGGACTAATCCACAGGGAGGAGCAGAGCTACAAGGCACAGGTATGGCACTAATCCACAGGGAGGGGCATTTACAGTTCACCAATAAAATATCATTCTATGAAAGGAAAAAGGTATTGGATCATCGGTCGGATCAAAGCCTGGGAAAGGAAATAAATTATTGATTGGATCAAAGCCGAGCAACGGATCGCCGATAGATCTCCTTACCCTATTTCATTTCTCAGATCCATCTCTTGCAGGATATCCCTATGGATAAGTGGTATATGTCCATTATTCGTTTCTGATCCAGAATACGAAAAGGTAGGTAGGTGTTTCCATGGCATATAAGCAGCATAGAATTATGTGTTTCGTATAAACATCTTTTGGCTGAAACAGATACCACCCACCCTATATTCCTTCTAGGATCCCTACCAATTTGTATGTGTGAGGTCCTCCTTACCATCATAGTAATGGATAAGTTGTTATGACATAGATAAGTAGGATTTCCATTACGTGTAAGTGTAGGATAAACCAAATTTTCATTGAAATTAATATTTCCATTTAAAAGGGCTCGTATATGTTCTATAATATCACTAGTAAATACCTTGCTAGTATTGAAAGTCATTAGCCTTAGTGGAGTTCCTAGTTCTCCAATGGATTGTCCCACAATAATACCT